>LPNX010700098.1:82725-130876 GCA_001517045.1 Pseudotsuga menziesii | reverse complement strand
TTATTGAAAAAACAATAGTGACCTTGGGTTCATAGGCCATGATTGAAGCTGTCAATCGAGGGATTGAGACTATGAGTGTTGTGGATGAAAATCATTTCCTCGGAGGGAGGAGGAGGAAGAAGGAAGGAGGAGGGGAATGGAAATCACTTCCGCACCAAAGAGCTTCTCCTCACTGGTGGCGCGATTTTGGTGTTTTAAATCTTTTAGATCTTTTTTTAAATGTAATGTTGTGGGGGGGGTGGAGGTTAGGATTTTTTTTATTTTTTTTATTATATTGTTGTTGGGGGATTTAGGGGGTTAGGGGGCAGTGTTTTAAATTTTGTAAATTTAATGTTGTTTGGGGGGTTAGGGGGGGTGTTTAATTTTATTATTATTATTATATCCAATCGTTCATCTGCAAAAAATATAGATTTTGATGGGGTGTCACAATCCATGGATGAGTTTACATAATTTCACATGAAACATTTTAGATATTTTTTATGATTATGATGTTTGTAATTAAAACTCTGAAGAAGTTTTTGATAATTTATATGAATAATTTGTTCTTGTAGGGTCTAATATATGATTTCATTATGAATCACAACATAATTTGTTTGATTTTAAATGGTTCGAGTGGTGAAATTATTTATGAAATATTTGTTTTTGTTTAATATGCAAGTTTCAAAAAAGTTATAATTTATCTCTTGAAGAAAAAAAACTTTTTCGAATTTAGGGGTTGATTTCAAAGTTTTTGTAAACAACAGTATGGCATGTTTAGGCCACAGCTCTATTCTTTACCCCGAAAAAAAACCTGTGTATACTGGTATCAACACTTTTCTATTTGGGGGGTGTTTTTGGTGTTTTTTATGCAAAAATCATCATTTTTATGGCTAGAGTTCTCATTCTTAGTATAAATTTCTCGTTTCATAATATAAGTGGTTACACTAAGAGAGAGAGGATACCATATCGATGGTAATATCGCAACCGAACACACAAATAGGTTGATCCGACTTTACTTGATGAACATATATTGTAGGTCCATATAATTGCTTATGTAATACATAATTCTCATTATGAGTCCCTACCGAGCAGGGGCATGGACCCTTAGTGATGCATTATATCGAGTTTACGTGATTACATGTATTAATAAAATTTGATATTTGTGCAACACCTCCATATATACATATTGACTTTCTATTAATATTTATGCGTTGAAAACAAATTATCAAGTTTTTTCAATTTTAGACA
Organism: Pseudotsuga menziesii; assembly: GCA_001517045.1. Lineage (NCBI taxonomy): Eukaryota > Viridiplantae > Streptophyta > Pinopsida > Pinales > Pinaceae > Pseudotsuga > Pseudotsuga menziesii. Next base: position 129,649 of record LPNX010700098.1, on the reverse strand, counting down.
TGATAATATATTAATTTATATTTTTAAAATATATTTAAATTATAATTTTCTTAAATATGATTGGGCAATACTACTTAAGCTCACATTAAAAACAACATTCAATACTATTGTTTCTATACCATGAGTGAACTCAATTGGACCACTTTTGTCATGAATCATGAGAGGGTTATTAATATATATGAATCATAGCAAGGTTAATTAATTTATAATAATTTATTTCATGTCCTATAATGAATCAAGAACACTTTACATCATTCATTGAATGTTGAAAAGCATGCACTCAAGGTTTTAAGGTTATAAACTATTGCATACTAACCATGGAATGGATGAATATATAATATAATATAATATAAGTATATATTAAAATTTTATATTTTTAATTTAAATACTTATAAAGTAAAACTGTATTATGTTTATATTTTTTTCTTAATTTAATAATACATCAACTTAATTTTATTATTAGAAAATATACTTTGTCAAATTAGGTTTGAGAACAAAAGATTGTTATTCTTAATCATCATAGCATAACATGTTAAAATTTTTATTGTTCAAAATAAAAACACTTATGATTGGAAATACTTAGATATTGAATTATACAAGTCAAAATAAAAAACATATGTAGCAATTTAGTTATCCTCAAACTAAGTTGAAGGAACAAAGTTATTTATATCATATTATTTTTTATTATCTCTAAAATAAATAACATCCATTACATAATTATGTTACCTATATTATGTTTCCCTTATTATCTTGAAATACAATTTAGTTATCCCTAAACTAAGTTGGCTACACGGTAGCACTTGTTAAAATAGTTATAATGACTAATAAACTAGTAGCTATTAGGTAGCACTTGTTAAAATAGTCATAATGACTAATCTTGATAGATATGACAATCACATCACAATAATTGACTATACCTATATCACTATATAATATAATATTTTTTAAATATATATAAAAACTTTAACATATTATAATAATTTCATATAAATTTATTTAATACAAATTTTAAACTAAAATTTCCAAATATTTATTTTGATATTCAATTAAGTTGTTTTTCATATTTCATAAACTAACATATTAATGAAACTAAATATTGACTTTTTTATATTTTTAAAAAAATATTTATTAGTTTATTTAAACAAATATGATGATTAATATTTTAATTAGTTGACATTGTTCTGTAGATTTACCAAGGTTTAATAATTTATTTAGCCTTTTCATTATTATACCTCCTCAGCAGGTATATTGTAATCGATTTCCTTTTGACTTTGGTTGACTTTGGTATTAGTTGCTCTATTTTGATGCAGGTTAAAAAAATTAAAATCTATTTTGTAAAGTATAACTTAGGGATTTGTAAAATATTTTTTTTAATTTTGTTAAAAAACCTATTTTGTAAACAACTGATTGGTGGATAGAAGATGATGTAAGATTTGGAATTTGGTATATGGATTTGAGTTGACATGTGGCAACATGACGTCATAATAATAAAATTAAAAAAATAAAAATTATATCCCATTTGCTAGCTGTTCTGGTTTTTTTCAGACCTCAGGCCATGAGACGAGGTGGTTGAAGAGAATCCCCAGGAAAAGCACCGAACGTCGATGAAGTAACGCGGATCATAGCACTAGATCAATCGAACAGACTCCGAAAGGAATCGAACAGAAGCCTAGAAGATCCACCCACCGCAGGACTAGTAATTCTTTAAGCCGCTTTAGCTGTAGCGCTATTGATCAGTTGGTGATTGTTCCGTATCAGCCATCTCCTGCACGGAAGCCTGTAAAAAAATCTCCAGTTGTTATTAACGATCATCCGGAATCATCCTCATCATCAACGGACGCTACTGAGGTATGCCATGCAGCACTGGCACATCCTATATTTAAATCTTCTTTCATGTTTATATCAGTCTGTAACTGTGCATTGAATCTTTTGGTTTGGCTCAACTATATTTAATTCTTCTTTCATGCAGTCTGTCACTATGCATTGAATCTTTTGGTTTGGCTCAGCTATATTTAACTCTTCTTTCATGTTTATATCAATCTGTAACTGTGCATTAAATCTTTTGGTTTGGCTCTGCTATATTTAATTCTTCTTTCATGTTTATATCACTCTGTAAGTGTGCATTGAATCTTTTGGCTTGGCTCTGGTTTAGCTGTAGACATATGGGAATTTAGCACAACTAGTCCAAATTCGAATCTCAGCTCATTCCTGTAGCCGCTCTTACCGAAAAAAATCCCCAAAGCCATAACCCAGGATTTTCGATCTTGTTTCGCAGTCTATATAACCTGGAGGCACCAATGCTCCGTGCCGCTAGACATAGCTAGTCTTGAGGGAAAAGAAACGGTTAGCATTCGGGATTCAAGATATTCAGGACTACATTAATAAATATCAATTTGACAGAACACCAAAGAAGACAAAGATCCAACTCATAAACTGCGGCTGAATCCGCTTGCCTGGCCTCGATATGAATGGCAGAGGACAATTGTGCACAAGAACAAGACGTAGGAATGCCAGGACAAACGCAGATTGCACATCAACTTACTATAACTACAAAGTCCACAATGCTTTGGGAAGTAGTGGTTGTTAGGTACGCATTGCGACGAAACTAAATCTTATCACAGTTTTGTGTACAATGCAAAGGAAAGGAATGGAAAGCCGAGCATCACCGTCGACCGGTGAGCAGAGCAGAATTAGCGTGACAGAAATTCCTCTGCAATGGATTATGTTATCTCCTTTATAAGATTTGGTTTTTATTGTTGGTGATTTTCTTATTTACAACATGACAGTTCAATTATACTGTCAAAAACGACTTAAATCATTGTTAATGTTAAATAAGCTTTTCAACACTATTACATACTTCTAGTATTACAATGTTAAAAAAAAACCTAAATCATTGTTAATGCTAAATAAAATTTTAGTGTTACATTTTTTAAATTTTGAATAATTAGGCCATTTTATATTTAATAAAAAATTGAATTAATAATTATATATATGTTTTAATTTACCATATAGTTCCTTTTTATTATTATTGAATATATAATTGAACCATATTTTTTAATAAATTGTTGTTTTTTATTATTGATTAATATGGATTTTCTATTAAAAATAATTACACTAGATTATCTTCCATAAAAAGCTTAATTTTATTATTGGTTACTTTTGAATTTATAATATTATTCTTTCATTGTTGGAATGTCAACAAAGGCTTAACCATTATTAATTTGCATAGAAAGTTTATATATTGCATTGAAGTGGAATCTTGTTATATTTAATTATGTGTTGTTGGTTTTATTTTGAAGAAAAAAGATTGATTTTATTTTGAAGAAAAAAATGTTTTAAATTGAAGTCATGCATAAATGTTTATACTTTATCACTTTTATTTATAATAATCATAATAAACAATTTTGCTAATTAATTTTTTTATATCTTAAAACTCATTTGGTAAACCATTTTCCAATAAAGTTTTTTAATTAAAAAATGTATTACAAAATTTAAGTCTCATAAGAATAAACTATTCTCACAACAATGATACTAATTTATAGTCTTATAAGCTATTATTTCTCATTTCCTATTTATGCTAGTCTATAAAGAAACTTGCATATTTTTATAACATAAGTCAAGAATATTACTAGAAGTATGTAAGGAAGCTTGAATATGCTTGTTTTATGCTACATTGCAATAACCTATATGGTATTTAAATGGACATTTTTTAATTCATTTTTGTTTTAATTTCTTTCAAATTGTAATTATATTTGTTTTATCATATATTTTTATAGCAAAATTATCATATTGCTATATATTTTCAATCTCTTCTTAGGAGGCAGGTACTAAGCAACTTTGTTGCTTATTCCACTTGTTGTTAATAGAAAAAATAATATTTTGTTTTGGTAAAATTTTATAGTAAAGAAATGCAAATTTTATAAAATCTCAATTGTTGCACAATTAATATCTTCAAATTTTATAAAATATCTATAAATTGTTATACAATTAATATCTTTAACATTAAGTATTTAATACAATTTTGATTTTCTTATATGATATTTTTTTATGACTTCTTATTTATCATCCAATTATTTTCATGTTATACTTTAACGTTAACTTTGGCCTATATAAAGCTATTAAAACAAAATATTTCTAAATTATGAAATTAAATTTGTGGTATAAATAACTGTTAAATTAAAACATTTTTTAATTATTAAATTAAACTTAATTATTTGATTAAACCATTTATTAAGATAGGTATAAGCAGTTTTATGTAAAAGTATCAGCAGCTTTAGGTAAAACTATTAAATAAATTATTAGATTAAACCATTTCTTAAAGCATGTATAAGCAACTTTGCAGCTAATTTCATTTGTTTATAATAAAACTTTTTCCAAATTCCAACCATAATAGAAATACCAAAAAACACAAATTACAGTTTTATAATACACAATATTATACACCGAACGAAATACTGAATATGCTTATGTTCGTGGAAAAGACTGGTTCCGTATTCCAGAATTTTCGTCCATGCAGTTATATTTTTACATTGGACCGGCTCATATACTTAAAAGCTTCCAGTCTTCATGTTTCTTTCTAATAATGCTCATGGTGCTGCGTTTAGTAATAAGAAGCATATAATCCGTCATCACTGTAGAAACTTTATTGCATAAAGGGCCTGCACAAAATTGTTCAGTGCAAAAACAATATTAGGTTCAAGTAATAAAAAATATGAAATAGGAGATTCAATGAATAAGTGAATTGAGACCCAGTTGAAATATGCGCAAGATTCAAGGTAAAGAAACGGAGCCATTTGCTATTATTTAAAAGGGAAGCTTAAAGATTCAAGGGTTGATTAATCTGTCCAAGGAATTCTTGGAAACTGGATTCATGGAAGAAATCTAAGCAAAAATAAAGGAATCTTGTGTTTAATAACAAAAAAATAATTACAAAATACTTGTGATGAAGCAACTGAGAAATTTTAGACATGCCTGTGCTCCTCTTCTAGCGATTGCGGCTCGCTTCAGATTTGTAGTTGGGATAAGGCACCTGCCCTGCTTCGATGCAATTTAAGTCTTCTAACAGAATTTCGTAATGCTTTCTGACTTCCTCTGGTGATTTCCCATCAACCATGGAAGCAACATTGTGCCAACGGTCAGGACTGTCTTTGTCATGGACAGCTAAGGCCGTCTCGAACTGTTTGTTTTGCTTGGAAGTCCAGGAAGCTGATTGACCAGCCATAGTACTATTAGGTCTCGAACACTGTCACTTTGAGGCACAACGAGTTCAATGGCAAAGTTTACAGATGGAGAATAATGCTAAACATGGGCATGTTCTACTAAAATTTCAGCAATATTAACATGGAACAAGACATAAAACAAAGAACCGGCTTAAGTTTTGTAGACAAAAGATAGATGGGACTGAACTCGATATAAAGTTAGATAAACACAATTATGAAAAGCCCAATTATTTGGAATATTACAATAACACATACAGAGATGGGGAATTCAGTATATTTCCACTAAAAGCGAGGAATTCAATGAGCAAATTCAATACAAATTGTAACCTAAAAATACCCAAATACATCAAACTGTATTCAAACCAAAAAAATGGTCAGAGATATAAGGCTTTGAGAGGATTGGATACGAGAGGGGCTTAGAGAGGCCTTGCAAGTGACGTTTCAGTCAAGGACCTAGCGAAGTAGTTTGCATTGGATAACCTGGTGTGTCCGTATAAATAGAAGAAGCCCTGGTGTGTTCTCTAATTGTGGGGGCAGTTGTCGAATCTCTAATGATAATGAATGATTCGCCTGTATACAAACCACACGCAAAAGGAATCAGAATAAAAAAAAGCAAGAAAACAGCATTTAGATTCACGTCACTCGTGCAGTTTTGTAAGAAATAAACAAGTAGTTTCAAAGTATTAGATGTTTAGTTTGTATACCATTTGAAAGTGCTTTGCTTAGGTGTTTCAGTTACCCGCCCTAAATTGTCCAGTGTATTCTATTAGTATGAGATGTATTGAAGCGTTTCTGTCCACGTATTCTTCTTTTTCTATTATTTTCATGGTAGAATACAGTCGGAACAGTTCTGGCGATCGTGATGAAGTCCCAAGATAATTTGCTTTTATTATTATTGTGTACAAAATTCATATGGAGTTTGGAATTTTGAATTTAGTTTTAGCAACGTTTAGGTGAATGTAAAGTTAACGTGGTAAAGACATCTGATAAAAGATTGGAGTTATATGAAATATTGGCTTATTTAAATCTCTGAGTTATATCAAATATTTTATTGTGGTTGAATTCTTTGAATAAAACCATTTTCTTCTGGTTTTTGGTCAATTCAAGCACTAACTTTAGTTGGTCTTAACGTGGTCTTAACTATGTTTTATAGAGTGAGAAAGGTAAAGCCATTTTGCAAGGTCAAAAATGTTGGGATTGTATTGAAAGAGGTTCACTAAACTTGATTCAAATGTTGTTGCAATTATGTCTATTACTCAAAGAAACAAATTTGAATAACTTAATCAAAAGCAACGAAAAGTCTAATCATGCATTTTAGTTTCATTAGATGCTTCTATATTTCCTAAAAGTATTGGTGCTAAGAGTGCTAAAGATGCTTGGCATCTTCTTAATGGCTTATAAGGGTAATGATAAAGTAAAAACTATTTTACTTCAAACCTTTAGAACTCAATTTGAAACCCTCAAAATGATTGAATCATAAAGTGTTGATTATTTCATCACTAAAGTTATGGGTATTCTGAATTAACTTAGAATTCATGGTGAAAAGGAAATCAAAGATCAAAGAGTAGTTGAAAAAGTTCTAAGAAGTTACCCAAGAAATTTGAAATGGTAGTCACTGCTATTCTTCAGTTGAAAGATTTAACTAATTTTTCTATAGAATAATTGACTTTTTCATTGTTATCTCATGAAGCCAGGATGAACATGCATTAACCCTAAGATTTCCATGGACAGAGGCAGACGTAGAGGCTTTCGTGGAAGAAGAGGACATCGTCGAAGACGCTCTCAAACCAAAGATAAACCAAAAGAGACAAAGGATAAGTTAGAGCAATCATCTTCACAAGATCATAGCCAAAGGTGGACAAACAAATCATAAATTCAATGTCAGTATTGTAAAAAGTATGGTCATGATATATCTTAATGTCATAAGTTGGAGTATAGACATAGAGCCAATGTTACAGAAACTAAAACATCTAATACTTTGTTTCTTTCCTATCAAGTCTCTGAACAAATTCTTGAAAGAAATGTTTGGTTTCTAGATAGTGGATGTAACAATCATATGACTCGTCACAATAATTTGATTTTGAATCTTAATACATCTTATACTACTACAATTAGTTTGGGTGATGATTTTTTAGTTAAAAATTCCAAAAAAGGTGTTGTGCCAGTTTTAACAAAGAAAGGTGAAGTGAAAAATATTTATGATGTTTACTATATACAAAATCTCAAGCACAATCTGTTGAGTATAGGACAACAATGGCGCATAATTATGATGTTAATTTCCATGACACTCATTGAAAATGTTTTGATCCAAATAGAAAATTTGTTGCAAAACATTATATGACAAAGAACAAATTGTTTCCATTAGAAGTGTGAAGTGGAAAGATGTACACAAGTAATATTTTTAATGTGAATGAAACTGAGTTATGGAATTATTACTATGGTCATTTACGTTCCAAAAGTATGATTTTTTTACAAAAACAGCTTGTATGGTCAAAGCATTTCCTTATTCGATTAATGAGACTCCTCCTTGTGAAAGTTGCATAGTAGTAAAACATCGGCGAGATAGTTTTCCATCATCTTCTTATAGAGCCAAATATTGCTTAGAGTTAGTTCACACGGACTTATGTGGACCTATGCAAAATTAGTCAATTGGTGGAGGTTTTTATTTTTTGATATTTATTGATGATTTTAGCAGGAAAATTTGGGTTGAATTTCTCAAACACAAATCAGAGACTTTCACCTGTTTCAAGGAGTTCAAGGCTGAAGTAGAGAAAGAGGGGCATATTTGTCAAAGTTTTGAGATCATATGAAGGAGGCGAATATGATTCCAGAGAGTTTGTTGATTTTTGTAAACATCATGGTTGTAAAAAGCACACGACTACTAGATATACTCCACCATAAAATGGAGTGGCATAAAGAAAGAATCACACCAGTATGAACATGGCCAACAGTTTACTTACAACAATAAAATTGTCCAAATATTACTGGGATGAAGCAAATGCATGTTCATTTTACATACTGAACAGACCACCAACTTCCAATCTTCAAACTAAAGTACCCGAAGAACAATGGAGTGGATTGAAGGTAAATGTTTCCTTTTTGAAAATATTTGGTTGCATTTCCTTTTATCATGTTCCTAAATAACTAAGAAAGAAGCTTGATGATAGAAGTGAGAAGTATATTTTTATTAGCTATAGTGAACAGTCGAAAGCATACATACATATTATATAATCTTGTCACTAAGAAATTTCTAGTAGGTAGAGATGTTAAATTCATGTAAGATAAATCATAGAATGGAATGGAAAAAAATATTTCTCACAATCCTTTTCTTGATTTAGATGAACATCAAGTACCTACAACACACCTACCAAGATTGCAAGTTCAAAATGAAAGTAGTTCTTCATCTCATGGTGATTTTTCATCTCATAGTGATTCAGATTTTAATCATAAACATCAAAGACAGAGAATTCTGAGTGATATATATGATCAAGATGATGATGTACTACAATTTGCATTTTTCGCATCTCGTCCTACTTGTTTTGATGAAGTTGCAAAGAAAAAAATGGGTAGATGCAATGAATAATGAAATTGAAGCTATTGAAAGAAAAAATACATGGGATTTAGTTGATCTACCTGTAGATAAAAATGTCACAAGTGTTAAATGAGTTTATAAAATTAAACTGGATGAGAAAGGTGATATTGAGAAGTTACCCAATGAAAGGTTGGTTTCCATAGGTTTTTCACACAACTTGACATTGATTATGGTGAAAAAATTTGCACCTGTAGCAAGATTGGATACTTGTTGTTTTGTTTTGGCCATTTCAACACAAAATAAGTGGCCTATTTATCAAATGGATGTAAGGTCTGCCTTTTTGAATGGAGTGTTAAAAGAGGGAAGTGTACGTGAATCATCCACCTGGATTTGAAGTCAAAGGACAAGAGCATCAAGTGTACACATTGAAGAAAATATTGTATGGTTTGAAGGAAGCTCTGCGAGTTTGGTATAGTAGAATTGATCAATATTTACTCAAAGATGGTTTCAGTATAAGCAACAATGAGACTACTTTGTATATCAAGGTAAATCAACAAGGTAATATTCTCATCATATTTCTTTATGTTGATGATATAATCTACACAAGAAATATGATGTTAGATGAATTTAAAGTAGCCATGAAAATTGAATTTGAAATGAAAGATTTTAGATTAATGAAGTATATATTAGGCATTGAACTAGAACAATCTAATCATGGCATATTTATTAGGCAATAAAAATATGTTGTTGATATTTTGAAAAAGTTTAAGATGGAAAAGTATAAACCTGTTGACACTCCTGTTTCTCTTGGCACTAAGTTAAGCAAGGAATATTTGTGATCAATAGTTAATTCTACTTTATATAAACAACTTGTTGGTAGTCCTATGTATCTTATTAGTACAAGACCTAACATAACATGTGCAACAAGTTACATTTCCAAGTTTATGGAATATCCTAAGGATTCTCATTGCAAAGTTGGTAAGAGGATCTTAAGATACATTGCAGGTACAACCACTTATGGTTTGTGGTACACAACTTCACCAGATAGTATGCTCACATGTTACACAGACAGTGATTATGCAGTTAGTATTAATGACAAAAAAAACACTTCAGGATATGATATTCTCTTTGGCAAGAATTTGATTTCATGGGCATCCAAGAAGCATCCCATAGTTTCTATCTCTTCTGTAGATGCATAATACATAGTAGCAATAACAACAACATGTCATTCAGTTTGGCTTAAACGACTTTTGATGGATTTTTGATATACGAAAAAAGAACCCATTTTGATTTTTTGTGACAATAACTATGCCATTTCCTTGTCAAAGAATAATGTATTCTATCAATAAATCAAACATATTGACACTCGATTTCACTTCATTTGTGCGCTTGTCAAAGATGGTGACATTTCTCTCAAGTTTTGTGATTCTAAAGAACAACTAGCTGTTATCTATACCAAGCCATTGGGAAGAGATGTTTTTCAATTTTAACGGCAAGATCTAGGCATGGTTAATAATGTAAACCTTGAGATTAAGAGGAAGTGTTGAAAATAAATAATTAATCTTGATGTATTAGATATTCAATTTGTAGACTGTTTGAAACTGCTTCGTTTTGTTTTTTGAGTTATCAAATGTAAATGGTCCAATGTATACTATTTAATACATTCAATAAGAGATCTATTCGAGTGTTCTTTGTCCATTATTTTTCATATTCTTCCTTCTCTATTATTTTCAAGTTTGACCATTAATCTCCTAATATATCATTTCAAGATTTCAGGAATCACGGTTGTGAAGTTGTTTTATTAGAATTAGACGTGCAAGCTGCCAAAACTCTTTTTGATATAAAGACAACTTGAGTATCAATCTTCAACTTCATAGTTATTTAAATGGAATTCTTGACTGTATGTATTGGACTAGTTTTTTTAAGGTGTTCAATAATATACAATAATATAAGAGATGGGTATATTCAATAATATAAATAGTATTAGAGATATTCATGTAACAAAAATGGGTATTCAACAATGAAAATAGTATAGAGATATTCACGTAACAAAAACCATTCATAAAAGATACATTTTAGACATGAAAATTCGAATTCCAAAATTGAAAGTGTGAATCCTCTCACCCATTTGTATGGATCGAAAAGTGCAGCAAAGAAAGCGAATTATCATATCAGATCAGATCAGCTTTTATTTTATTCTATTCGATCAAATCGCCCAAATGCATGACCTGTCAACCTTTTGTTTTTTTAATCAAAAGAGTAGTGTACGTTTTCCCCACACTGAGGAATTTAGATGTACCGCAAGTCGATAGATTTTGGTTTTCATCTTTTTGTTATCAAAGCATTCACTCAATTTTAAGATCCATTTTGAAGATTCTACAATTATCAAGTAAATAACTCACGAGAATAGAATCAGTTTTCCAACACAAAATATTTCCTATTTTCTTGTTGGGATACAGACATTTAAGATTATAAACTAAAGTCCTCACAAAGATTCCTAACTTCATGTACTATGGGCCCCTTTAGAATAAACTTTTCCAAATTTATGGGCCTTTGGAATAAATTTCTTAAAATATTTTTTATAAATTTATCTGACCAAGAAATTTATGTGTCATGGGGTTTTGAGGATTTGTCGTGGACTTTTTGAAGATTCTAATATAAGGATTTTAAAGTTACCGTGACATATACTTTTGAAAATCCTAACTTGGATTTTAAATTTAAATTATAAATATAGTGAAGTTGGACTTTCCAAATTTATGTGACGTGGAAGTTTTCTTTACGAAAGGTTTCAAGATTATATTGAGGTTATGCATAAAGTAATAAGATTTTTAAATAAAACGATCATAATAAAGGTTAAAGGTTGAGGTTTTCAAGATTATATTGAGGTTATGCTAAGGATTTTTCAATAAAACCATTATAATAAAGGATAAAAGTGGGAAAGATCGGAAGAAACTTTAAGTTTAAATATAATATGTTTTATAAAATTAATCGAAAACAAATTTAACTTAATTATATAAATATTAATTTTTTGAATATTGATATTTAAAATTTAATTTTTATAACTTTAATTAATTAATTATATTTAAAGAATGGTGTATTTTTATAAATCAATTACATCTTTATAATTTTAGTATTTAGACAATGGTTTAATTTTTTAACTTAAAACATGATATTTTTTCTCTAGAGTACATTATTTTCATAGGGCGAGTTAGGAGGGAGGAGATACATAAAATCCAACTAGTTGAAGGTTGGTGTGGGCCCTTGCGTTATCGTTTCTTAGACCAAAGACCACTCCTACAAGTCATGAATATTCTAGCAAACAATAAAATAAGATAGATTTTCATTTTCAAGTCTTTGTTGTCCAAAAAAGAACTTAATTTTAAAATACATATTTATGAAAAATAAAGTTTTGAAAATTTTAAGATAAGTCTCATACATATGTATTTAGGATTCTCAAGTAAATCCCTAACAAAATCTAAGTAAACAAGAGTGACGTGGTGGCAATGTCCTCGACATTGCCACCTGCTTTTTTGTAGAAAGTTGTAGCGAGGAGGAATTTGGTTAGAGTTAAGGACAATTGATGGATAATTCCTAGACTTGTGTTCTTTAGATAATTAAACTTCATGAAAAATACTCTATATTTATATTTATTTACAGGCTTTGTTGCAGCGTAATAACTTCATATCAGTTCTATATATTATCAACATATATTTATATTTCTCATTGTCATGAAATTATGGAGATCTCAAGATTAATTCCTAATGAGTTCCTTGGGTTTGCCAACCAATATTTTGGTTGATGATTACTACCATCCTACATCTAGAAAATAAAGGAAAAGAGGATAAATCTATAGGATGGTGGTAAGGTACTAGCAAAAATTACAAAGGAATGAGATTAATGACATGAAATACTGCAAAAAAAGATACAATAATTTGATTAACATGAAATACTACAAAAGGGTACAGTGTCGACAAACAAGTAAGACATGACAAAATATGTGTGCCATCGTGATTCATAATTTGACCCAAACTAATGTAGCCCTTGGATTCAAAATATGCATGTTTTTAACACTTCATAGTTAATAAGTGAATTCATAACCAAATTTAAAATAGCTAAGTAAATATTTCTATCACCATTGGTATTTGATCGAGAATTCATAATCAATTTCAAAACTGGAATGGCAAGATTTATAAGATTAGGTTAGTATGCATAAAAAAAGAAAAACAATCAAATTCAATTCATAATGAAATGAACATAATTACATTTTACAAGATGTATGTGTGACTTCAACAAACATTTCTTATTTGAGCATCCATGTTGGAAAGCAATCAAGGCCCCTACCAAATCGCACTCATTACAAGGTAAGTATGCATAACCATACAATACTTGTATCATTAATAAAACCATGATCAACTATATGTTCCACACAACAAAGATCATCCATGGTTCCCTATATCACAATCATCAATGGTTAACCAAGCTATGCACCAAGCCATCAGTTATATGTAGAAAATGTAACATCCACATAACCTGTGCATAATCAAAATTTTGTCTAAGATATAAAATCTAATATACTACAACACACATATATACTCATATTGGTCATATGACCCAAATAAAGTCTATAACATATAATTCCACAGTACTCCATCAAAACTCGCGGCTATGGGTGTTATAGACTATACCATCCAAGATGGAAAATGTCCATATAAACACAATATGGCACACCAAACTACCTTCTATTTGACATCACGATATTAATATAAGTCATATATTTTATGTAGCCACTTCACTTCTTCCTAGCTTAACTCTAGATTTATGAAATATAGGATAATTGAGTTTTTCTTATCTTTGTCTGATTAAACCTTAAAAGTGTTTCAATATCAGTAAAAGAGTGGGAATCTAAATTATGAATATAGAGGAAAGATGAAAATAATATTACTTATTCAAAATTACAGGAAGAAATGGTAGAGAGTTAACGTACAATACTGAAAAATAGGTGGCAATGTTCTTTGTCCTATAGAATCATGAGATGGGATAACAGTGAAGAATGGAGACAAATCTTGAGATCTGAAAAATCCATTTGCTTAATAAAATAAGAGGCACGGTATTATCAATTATCATCACCACTGCTGGATTGCTTCTTCTAACTTAAAAAAGAAGCCTACAAGAACAAGCATTCATAAGTGCATTTCAAACATAGACAATTTTTTTGTTTTTATATGTATATTAGTGGAAGGATATAAGAAAAGAAGCCTCTGAAATAAACAAATGTTCAACAGACAAACAAATTTTCCATCCAGGTGAAATGCCTGTCATCCAAGCTAATCTTTGAGCCTCAAAAGAGGTCTCATTTCTAACCAATAATGCATGGATGTACTCATGATTGTCGTACACTGGACATAGGAAGTATGGGTCACATGACTATATCTCAAACCTAGAAATGCCCCAGTATTAGATAACTAAATACTCTAGGGGCACAAAAGAAGAACAATTTCTCTATGTATCATTATAAATATTTATTGCATTGGACTGAAATTAGAATCCCACAAAAAAAAAGTACTTAGCACTCTTCCTTTGATGTCAAATGCAATTTTGGGAATGTTGAATACATGTGAAACTCCAAAAGAGTGAAATAAAAAACAGAGGTACGAGTTATCCAAGTTATTATTAATAAATCTTAAGCTTTCACATGGTAGTCACCAACATATTCCTTCAATTTTTTTACTGATTCCATTTCCAACAATCAATATATCTAATTTCTAGACAAACTGTAACTCAATCAAGTTAACATGCTCCATGGATGCCGGAATATATAACCAAAGGCACTGGGCACTGTTTAAAATGAAAAAGAACATGACGTCTTTGGCTAGTCTACTTTTGCGGGCATGCATCAGGTGATCTCATTGTAAAGATGCCATGCATGATGTTAATACAAAATAAGAAAATTGTATGAGTACTATATCTGTTGTCATCAGATCTGCTCCAACAAAATTTATAAGTTTCTGGCAGCACAAAGAATGGTTTCATCTAAGGTGGCCCTCAATTGATCCACAGGTTAAATTCAAATGCTTATGCTCTGTCCAAGAATTTGTGAAAATGACAAATTGCTAGTAAGAATATATTTCAATTCATAGGTATGGAAGAGATCACCCAGGTGTTTAATTCATGTGTAATCAAGATTTGGTGATTACCAAAAGGACAAAAGGATGATGTCTCTTCTTTAAGCTTGAACTCAAGTTTTACAATATTGCCACAGTTCAAATTTAATCTTAGACGTTTTCAGTTTGTACAGGTTATTAATAATAGCCCAAATGAGACAGCTTATTTTTGCATGCTATTGAATAGAAAGAATGTCACCAATTTTATTGTATACTTTTGTTGGATGCATACTTCAGTGTTGTTGTCTTTCTTGGTCTTATGCTAAGTGACATGAAGAGCTGGTTTTCGATAAAAGGGAAGCCGATCTATTATTTCATGGGAACTTCAGCATTTAGTCAATACATTGTGGTACATGATGTCAGTGTTTCCAAGGTGAACCAACAAGCTCCATTGGAGAAGATATGATTACTTGGCTGTGGTGTTCGTACATGTCTGGGAGCTATTTGGAATACAACAAAAGTAGAGGCTAGATCCATTGTTGCAATTTTTGGTCTTGGTACAGTTGGTCTTGCGGTTTGCAGAGGGTGCCAAAGCAGCTGGTGCTTCACGTATAATTGGCATTGACATTGATCCCAATAAATTTGTAATTGCAAAGAACTTTGGAGTCACAGAGTTTGTGAATCCCAAATATTCTAATGAGCCTATACATCAGGTGATCATTGATATCACTGATGGGGGTGTTGACTACAGCTTTGAGTGTGTTGGAAACGTCAGTTTAATGTGAGCTGCCCTCGAGTGTTGTCATAAGGGTTGGGGGACATCTGTCATTGTCAGTGTTGCAGCTTCTGGACAGGAGATATCTATCATGCCATTTCAGCTGGTTACAGGACGTGTGTGAAACGGTACTGCTTTTGGTGGTTTTAAAAGACGTTCTCAAGTGCCATGGCTGGTTGAGAAGTATATGAAAAAGGAAATCAAAGTGGACGAGTACATTATACATAAAAAGGATTTTTGTGGAGGAGATTTCTGCCAGTGAGAGCTCATTAATAAATTGCACTACAAAGGCTGATTTTGGAGGAGGTCATCTAGACCCAAATTTAACATATGCCAAGGAACTGGTTACATGGATGGGATTGGGTAAAGAAACACCTGGTTCAGAAGTACCAGAGTTTGGTGCTACTGCTGATGTCGATGTAGATCGTAATATGATTCTTGGCAAGAGGTTTTTTGTGACTCCATCATATTCTGTTGCCATCATTGTAGCAAACGCAGTTGAAGCCATTCCATACTTTGCAAGGAGCATGCCAACATCAGTTGCACTTGATGTAGTTGCAAAAAATCTTAATCTTAGGATTTTTGAGGTGCCCATGTGCCCACTGGCTGGAAATTTTTTGGAAATTTAATGGATGCTAGAATGTGTTCTGTTTGTGGTGAAGAGAGTTTGGCACTAGTTTTGACCATATCTGTGAGAAGGATGGAGTCTGGGCAGTTTTAGCATGGTTTTCAATTCTGGCTTACAAAATTTTTGAAGGAAATTGATTCAAAGCAATTAGATGCTAGCATCCGGAAAATACATGCCAATTTGAAAAACCGTGCTTCAAGTGTCAAAATTACAAAGGAGGAAGCAAAACATAGTATGGCACTTGTAAAGGGTGTTCTAGACTATGAGGATTTCTACAATGTAGATATTGTAATTATATGACTTCAAACCAAATAAATGAAGCATTCCATCTTATGCATGGTGGGAAATGCCTAGGCGTTGTACTGAAGATGCATCCCGAGTTAGGAAATCTCTAAGTGCCAAAAATCCGTGACTCGACCTTAGCTGGTGTAAGGCGCCTAAAGTTGGGTTACCAACTCCAGATCTTGTTCTATACTTGGACATAATGTAGAGAATGCAAGTTCTGCAATTCTGGAAAGACAAATCTTTGTGTCAAGGTTTGATCTGCTACTGGCGTTGGTCTTATGCTAAGTGACATGAAGAGCCAGTTTTCGATAAAAGGGAAGTTGATCTATCATTTCATGGGAACTTCAACATTTAGTCAATACAATGTGGTACATGATGTCAGTCTTGCCAAGGTGAACTATCAAGCTCCATTCGAGAAGATATGCTTACTTGGCTGTGGTGTTCCTACAGGTCTGGGAGCTGTTTGGAATATAACAAAAGTAGAGGCTGGATCCATTGTTGCAACTTTTGGTCTTGGTACAGTTGGTCCTGCGGTTGCAGAGGGTGCCAAAGCAGCTGGTGCTTCACGTATAATTGGCATTGAAATTGATCCCAATAAATTTGCAATTGCAAAGAACTTTGGAGTCACAGAGTTTGTGAATCCCAAATATTCTGACGATCCTATACAGCAAGTGATCGTTGATATCACTGATGGGGGTGTTGACTACAGCTTTGAGTGTGTTGGAAACGTTAGTTTAATGTGAGCTTCCCTCGAGTGCTGTCATAAGGGTTGGGGGACATCTGTCATTATCGGTGTTGCAGCTTCTGGACAAGAGATATCTATAATTCCATTTCAGCTGGTTACAGGAAGTGTGTGAAAGGGTACTGCTTTTGGTGGTTTCAAAAGACATTCTCAAGTGCCATGGCTGGTTGAGAAGTATATGAAAAAGGAAATCAAAGTGGACGAGTAAATTATACATAAAAAGGATTTTTGTGGAGGAGTTGTCTGCCAGTGAGAGCTCATTAATAAATGGCACTCCAAAGGCTGATTTTGGAGGAGGTCATCCAGACCCAAATTTAACATATGCCAAGGAATTGGTTACGTGGATGGGATTGGGTAAAGAAACGCTTGGTTCAGAAGTGCCAGAGTTTGGTGGTGCTGTTGATGGTGATGCAGATCGTAATATGATTCTTGGCAAGAGGTGTTTTGTGACTCCATCAGATTCTGTTGCCATCATTGCAGCAAATGTAGTTGAATCCATTCCATACTTCATCTCTGGATTGAAAGGTGTTGCAAGGAGCATGCCAACATCGGCTGCACTTGATGTAGTTGCAAAAAATCTTAATCTTAGGTTTTTTGAGTTTCCCACATGCCCACTGGCTGGAATTTTTTTGGAAATTTAATGGATGATGGAATGTGTTCTGTTTGTGGTGAAGAGATTTTTGGCACTGGTTCTAACCATATCCATGAGAAGGATGGAGTCTGGGCAGTTTTAGCATGGTTTTCAATTCTGGCTTACAAAATTTTTGAAGGAAATTGATTCAAAGCAATTAGATGCTAGCATCCGGAAAATACATGCCAATTTGAAAAACCGTGCTTCAAGTGGCAAAATTACAGAGGCGGCGGCAAAACATAGTATGGCACTTGTAAAGGGTGTTCTATACTATGAATATTTCTACAATGTAAATATTGTAATTATATGATTCTATACCAAATAAATGAAGCATTCCATCTTATGCATGGTGGGAAATTCCTATGCGTTGTACTGAAGATGCATCCTGAGTTAGGAAATCTCTAAGTTCCAAAAAATTGTGACTCGACCTTAGCTGGTGTAAGGTGCCTAAAGTTGGGTTACCAACTCCAGATCTTGTTCTATACTTGGACAAAACTCTAGAAATAGTAGCAGAATGTGGAGACTATGGAGAAGAGCGATATGAACAGCTGGACTTTCAGAATAAAGTACAGATGATGACTCTTCCTCAAAGAGCTCATCAATACTCATCCATGAATGCAAGTGGCATTTCATTTAAGTGTTTTAGTCACAGTAGAAGTATAACCCTATTAAATAGAGACATGGGTCATTTTCTTGTTTGATTAGCCAAACTTGGCAAAAACTCATTAAACTAGATCCAAAAAATGCTAAAGAGGTTAGCTTTGCTATCTTATATATATATTTCATTGTAAAATATGAGGGGGGTGAGAAGGGAGGAGGCAAGGGAGTTCCAGCCAAGGGTTGAGATGGTATTAGCAGGGCATGTATGCACTTTGTTTCTCTTTATGTAGGATGGCTGCTTTGAAATGATTATAATCATGAGCCTGGTTTTCTTTTATACATGAATTGTATCTAGTTATGATTTTATCTTGTGTGTGGTATTGATAATCCATTACAAGATTCTTATAATGATGTGCAATTACCTTTAAATATCCTGTTGCAGAACCATATTCATTCTTTATAAATTCATGCTCGTAGTCTTTCCTATTACTGTATTTTACAATGATACATTTACTGTTGTTTGATCTTTAAACCTAGCCTGATCTCTTTACTATTATACCTCCAACACTCTATCAACTCAGTTACCCATTAAACCAAAATTTAAGATTTCTCTAAGCTTGACCCTAGTAGTCGGGGTTCAACTTTAGTGATAACAATATCAAATTACAAATGTGATTAAATCTATGCTACATTTGTATTCAAGAGCAATAAAGGACCTCTTCAGTTAGAAGCTTGGAATTTGAATATTCTTTGGTTCAGTAAGAGAATTCACTACTACATAGTACACCATAATCATTTGATTTCATAGACTGCATGTGTTGTAGGGCCTTTTTTATTTTGTGGCTGGAGAAGTTGGTTAACCATTTTTCTAGTTTTTATAAACGTTTTCCTAACCAATGCTATGAACGTGATAATTCTTGACATACGAATATAAGTAGAAAAATACAAAACTATATCTCATAGCAAGACACTGTCCATTATATTCAAAAGACAACACTAAAGATCATAAATGAAACATTACATACTAATGTATGACAATGCATAAACAAGAGATAGTGCATAAATGTTTAATTTAAGCCCAAAGATGGTAAATAGATTCCCACTTGCAATGCATAGGGTTGGCAAATCACCTCCTTTCCATATGGGATAGATCAGTGCCTTCTAAGCAGATTTAGCAGTTCATTCTCACCTATGATTATAATATTTAGAAAATATGTAGACTCTTGTGAGATTGGGGCTGTGGATGACATGCTGAAACTCATGAATCCTGGAAAATGTGGAGAGGGATGTCTATTTACTATTTAGTGATTATTGTATATTAATCACTTTAATACAAAAAACATCCAACATACCTGTATGGAGTGCACTTAGTGTCTAGATTTATATTTGGACTTATTGATAGAATAACAATTCAAATTAGTATTTCAATCTATGTAGTATGGGTCACCATTCCTCCCTACATTGGATCCAAACTCAGGATGGGGATAATAGTTCATGTGTTTGGTGTTGGATTGGGGATGCTTGTCCCACACTGTTCAACATTCGAATATTAAACAACCTACCTTGGGCATACCGAGGATGCACCTTGTGTCCCGTCTCCCCCTTGCGGATTGCAGGACAACCACCATAAAAATATAAAATCATTAAAAGTAATTAAAAGAAATCCAAACAAGTGGGAAAAGGAAAAATAAAAACCTAGGACAACCTTCTCCATACAAATAAAATAAAAGATAAAATGTTTCTATACCTCATTTTTTTCACTATCTTCTCTCCGACACTCACATCTCAACCATTGGTAGGCTTTAACAAGTAGCAATTTTGTCAACATAAAGTTTTTATTCAAAAGTAAGCAGCATGCAAGGTATCTACAACAAGCATTTCAAGAGTTTGTAGAGTTCCATGTTTTTTTGCAACCGTGGGTTATTTTCCAGCTGTGGGTTACAAGTTTTTATTTTTTTCCACACACACACACATATATAACCCATAACTCCCCAAGGGACCTATATTTCAACAATGGGGTCCCCATATCCACACAGTGCACCAGTACCTATGAACCCTAGAAATTTCAATTACAATCTAGCAGTTTAATAATATAATACCATGTTTTCTTTCTCATGCTATGCCAAAAAACAGAGTCACTGGCATACCAAAAACTTGAGTGTTTGGATGAAACTGTGCAAGGACTACAGAGGTATAACCATACATGGATGCAACAAGAAAAACAAAACAATCTCACAATAATAAAAATATTTGGATATAACCTAACCATGGTGATGGAAGGCAAGCATAATTATTAATTTTCACATGAGATGCTTTAATGATAGGTGCATCAGAACCTGTTTCAAAACTCACTGTAGGAATTCCATAGGATTGATCTCCCTGTTTGGCCAAACTTTTATATTATACATAAGATTGATAATGAGGAAATTGAAATGATCTAGCTTAGTTAATTACTTATTTGTTAACTTGTGGATGTGTGGCATGCTAATAGGTTAATATTATTAAGATTAGAAAAAATTTGACCTGCACTTTTAAGCTTCCATCACACTAGTATTTTTTGTTTTTGAAGCACCACTTTAGATATTTTGCTAGAATCAAAGCTTCTGTAATTGACCAAACTTGTGAATTTATAATTTAATTTCAAACATATTAAGAAGACTCAATTACTTCTTTTGAAAAGGAGGAGAGCCGTGAGACATTTCTTTATATAAAATTATAAGCAAAGTGGAAAATTAAACATATCCGATATAAAACAAAAATATGATTTCTGTCCATTCTCACACAAGTAACTGAACCCAATATTCATATGTGAGTGCAGTGGTTCTTGTGTGCATATGAAATGATAAAAACAATTACCCCATAAAACATTTCAGCATGTTTTTCTAGGAGATGAATTAGAAGCATGGAAAATGGAGCACTTCAATCCTACAATCTAATACAAGGATTTCAGCAGCCACCATCATGAGCATTGTAGTTTGGAATTTCCTAGATACCACAGAAACAATAACCAAGAAATGAGTCAGTCCACATTGAATGATATGTTGCTTATAAAGTATAATTTGGCAAGATGATAGCCATTAAAAATAGTGGAAATACAAGAAAACTTAAATGGTGAAAATGTTAATTTAAATTCATTATCAGTTACTTCTATGGTGCAAACAAGAAAAAAACATCTCCCGTACTTGAACATGATATACTTGGTATGGATTGTTGTATGCATAATTTGAACTCCATTATATTCTATATGCTGCAGCTCCTCTGGAAGAAAGGCAGTGTTCCTAGATAGATGTTGAAAGATCATATATAGCATCAAAATATAGATCACCATCACAAAAACCTACAGAGTAAAACATGAGGACACATTATACCATGAGTCCTCCATGTCCTCCTGTCATGTTAAAAGTAAAATTAATGTCTACTGTTAATTGTAGACAACAATTAGTCCAAGAGAAAATGACACACTAAGTAAGTTCTAAATTATAGTAGAGGTTACAGTTCACTCAGATTTTGAACGAGGAAGGACACGAAAACATTGATGTGAAAATCTTGTCGCGATCTAGCATGCTTCTCAGATTTCTATAGGCCATTGATGGAAGTTAATTGTGTTCCACACACACGATCTCGATGACTGTCAAGCGACAAAAAGGTGAGCAAAAAACAAATTAGGAATCTCGTAGAGTTTAAATGAGATTTGAAGAAGGCTAATTGAGGACATGAAGGTGCATTTTATTTTACAGCAGTTGATGAAAAAAAAGCATCGTTGATTTTGTTTGAAGGTAGGAGTAGATCAAACGATGTGTAGCTGGAGAGGCATGAATGAAAGAAATTTGAGGGAAGGTTTAAGAGGGTTGGGATCTAGATGATGAGAGCAATGGATCCATGGCATCAAAAATACTGGGTGAGTGAATTCAGGGGCATTGAAAATACTGGTTGGCATCCAAAAGAATGTGATCCAGACAGAGGTTTCTCGGAACATTAATTTAAATAAAGGTTTCATCAAACCTAAGCCCAATGGAGCACATCTCCCATAATTTTCTTGGAGTGTGTTGATCATTACACCAGCCAGCCATTGGATAGATCGAATGATTTTTTTTAATGTAAAAGGTTCTCTATATCTACAGGTAAAATGTCATGAATTTATGTAGGGACCATTTAACCACTTAATGCCAAAACCAATTGTTTTCCTCGTCACTTTGATAAAGAGAAGAGGAAAAAGATGCGTACAAAACCTACAATTTTTTTTCTTCAGATTGTGGGAAATAGAACAAAGGTTGGTAGCACTTACTTCCACTATGTCATAAGCTAAAAATCAACTATGGGTTTCGGTGATTTAATAGATTTCTATTCCAGAAAAGTTGTTAGCAGTATCCATCTACATTTCATATGTAGTTTCTGCAACCAACCTAAGGACTAGTCCATCAAGTAAGTCAGTACACAATTAGAAAAAAAAAACTTGCTCGTATAAATTGTTGTGAAACCAACTAACATTCTATTGTTTCTGCACCAAGTTCTGATTTGCAATGCAATAAATTCAAAGTATGAAATCTATATTGCATGAGTACATTTGGGTGCAGTTACGAATGAAGGATGAAAATTTTTTGAACTATGAATATGGGAGTATTCCAATCTTTCTTTGTAAAGGAAGAGGCCATCCAAATGGTGGGACTGGGTAGAGATATTCCCCAAGGGGATATAAGTACCCAGGAAACTATAAATAAAAGAAATTTCAACAGATATATACACACACATGTTCATATATATATATATATATATAGCATAACACATAAATCAAATCTGAGATGCCATATACAAAGATCTGCCTCTGAATTTAATCTATAAGCCTTTGGCTCTCTTAGAGGATAACGTTGAAAGAAGGAAAGTACTACAATTTGTAGTTACAACTAAGCATAATCAAAATCAAGTGTACAATAATGGTGGTCCTTAGGGTTGGTTATAGTCCCCACTATGGCTCAAATCTCTCCAATGACATGTGTTGCTCATGCTTGCTTGTGGTTGTGGGTGTGCCAATCATTGTTATAGTCCCACACATAGCTTCTTAGCTGAATGGGGACTTTCGTAATTTGTGAGAGGCATCTAGCTAATTGAATATCTCAAGTTGGACAACATCAAGTATTGAAGATATAGGTTTGCATAATACAAACTAGTAAAATGTGCAAAACATCAAAAACAAAAAATTGTACTTAAAAAAAGCGAAATTATATTGATAAACCAATATGTTAAAACTTGAACACACATAGCATTCTAGAAGACTATCTTTTAAGCTCCCTCCAGATTTTATTGCTTTGATTGCTATTATCTCAATTTGTTGTTTTGTGTTTTGTTGGGGCTTTTAGTGTCATTGCAGACTAGGTCACCCAATTTGTGTTTTTGTTTGGATTCAGGAAAAATAAAACTCAAAAAAGTTTGTGTCAAAAAAAGAAATCACCATTAAATTCAATAAAGATAATTAAGTGAATCCCGGTTCCAATTATAACTTCATATATTCAAGTAAAAAACAAAGATAAATGTTTTTTAACTTCAAAATTGACCAAAAAATATGTTGAATTATATTTCAAGACTTGAATACACACACATACCTATAATATGTTTTTTTTTAAAACAAAAAAACTGATCTTAATATTTATTTTTGTAACATAAAAATTTCTATAGGAAAGTTTGTCATTCAATTCATTACTGCTTGAGATTCAACAAAATTAGATTTTTTTTGACAAAAATCACCAAACATAGTGGCGAAGAATAATACAGACCACATATAGATGACGAGATCTATCATGGAATACCTCTTGCTTGTTTTCCTCAACGATCTGGTTTGAGAACCAAAATTGATGAGGAGTCAAGGGTCCTAATAGGACTAGAACTCGATTCATTAATAAGGTATTAGTAACATTCATTTTCATGCTCTTAGCTACCCAAATGAGGATAGTAGTTCCCTATTCTAATCACTTACACAGTTTTTGTTTTGTTGTAATTATGGTTGTATTTGTTACAGTATCGAAAAACTAGTGGTACATGGATATGACACAAGATGTGCATATACCTCAGCCCAATAAACCTGAACATACTGATGGGTTGTGAATCTGCAAGAAAGAATATAGCATTAGAATCATGCAACAATGATATTCATACAACAAGTCTAGCAAGTTGTTTAGTGCCAAAAACCGTCAAGATCTAGTTATCAACTCTAATCAAGTTTCATAAGGACCATCACAGTGCCAAGTGGGTAATGTATCATTTATGTAGCTTAAAAATAAATTTTGAGATCAAATTCAGTCAAAGACAAATAATATCATATGAAAATTTGGCACTCCAAGACCTTGTATCCAAACCAATGACCTTAGAGAAAAAATTGAGCCCTGAAGTTATGTTTCATATCACAAGTCCTATAAAACACATATATCCTCCTGACCAAAAAATTTAACAATGATCCTATTACATACAAGCTAAACTGAGATTCTCTTCAACATTGCCACAATGCTTTAGCTTACCTCAAGAAAGATTTCAAACCATCTGTTGGACTGATTTTGTGCATAGTGAGTAGTAAATTTTTATTAGACCTTATGCTTGCAACAACTGGGAATCTTTGAAATTATTAATTATATGGATATATTCTCTCAACTATCTACAAATAATTCTTTCCGAGCTTGAAATATTCAAAACATAAGAGCCTTAGGTTCCTGCCGAGAATCTTCCAAGGATGACTGAACATGTGAAATAACCCTTGGACAAGATGTGAAGGGTAACTATCTCAATCCATAGGGAATGCAAGCATGGCTTCGTTATGGAAGAGATCCTTGAGGTTTAATTTTTTTTTGTAAATTATCTAGCATCATTTTCAATATTTAGTTGAATAATTTTTCTCAACTCATCGTGAACCTGATGTATGATATTTGTGCTAAACCATAATTCCTCTAACAACTGCTCAGCTCTAATACTTGATGTCAAAGACCTATTGTCTGCCCAAGTTTTTTTCTTTTTTCTTCGAACCTATTGGCAGTTCTAATATTTGACAAGTTGCAGTATGCATACTAATATTGTGTTCTAATGCATGTGTGTGTGTAAGAGAGAGAGGGTGCACTAACAAGAAAAATGGATGAGTGGCATCAAAAAGACTGGGTGAGTTAATGCAAGGGCATTGCAAAGACTCGGTGGCATCCAAAAAATTGTGATCCAGATATAGGTTTCTCAGAATATTAATTTCAATAAAGGTTTCTGCAAACCTAAACAGACATACAAGTGCATTAAAATTTTGATGATGAGAACCCGCCGTCGGGTCTTGGGGCACAATACCCAAGCAAATGTTAGCTTCCCTAGACCAATGAACAAACAAAAAAATAGTTTAAAAAAAAAATCTTTAATACATTAAAAAATCAAACTATGGAAAAAACTTTAAAAAACAAAAAAAAATTATGTCAAACTCTCAACTAATCCACCCGCGTGAATCATATATATCCCTCTGTAAGAAATATAATAAGTCATAAGCCATGTCACATGTGTCAAACCCCCGGTTTTGACCCCGTTGCATTAAATGTACATGATGTATATATTGTAAATGATCATGGTGTGGAGCTAAAGGCCAAGGCCCCAACATTGATCGGTTATGCTATGTTTTGGATTTAAATTTGTCGCCGATGGTATATCAGGGCATGCATCATATATTATGCTTGTCATCATGTAAATATGCATCTATAATTAATTAAATGAACCCGACCAGCTACGATCGCAACAACTAAAATGAGAAAGGGGCATGATTTTCACAAGGATAAGGATGTGGGGGAATTTGTCAAACCTTGGCCAATGGGGTAAAATACCCATGTGTCTTCTTTCTTTACTTTACCCAACCACTTTCATTGAAGAATTGCTGGTGGTGGTTGAGGCAGTTAATTATTTTGGGAGTGGGGTGACAGGACTGTCAGTCCTCACCCACACACACACTCCACCACAACGGTTGACTTCACAATGGAAGAAACCACCGTCCACACTCACGCAGGTCTTCCACTCTCTCCACGGTAGTGCTAAAGCTCTCACGCACTTCCGATCTGCATTCTCCATTGCCTGTCGTTTTGCTCATCCTCACGCAGGAGCAGAGGTCTGTTCATTCCTCACGGGGTCTGATGGTTTTTCCATGCACAAGATTCTTTTCTTGTTTTGGTCTCATGCACTTCCTATCCGCGTCCTCTCTGTAAGCTGCTCGCACTCACAAAGGAGTGGAATTCGTGTTCATCCTCACGCACAGGAATTTCCTGGTTTTACCCACGTGGTTGTCTTCTGTGGATTTGTGCATAGAGTGGTCGTATCCTTTCCTCGCGGGCTGGTCCGTGGGGTCTGCGTTGTTTGTTTCTCACGCATAGGTCGGGAGACTGTAATTTATTTCCCAGCATGGTTTTTGTATGTTTTCCCGGTGATTTTGTTGCCTAGGACGGGCTGTGGTTTTTCCCCTGTTGTGATTGTGTTGCTGTTACGTTGGAACGGTTGGGATTCACTTAGGAATTGTTTTCCCTACGTAAGCTGTGATAGCTAATTGATTGCATGTGTGCAATGGTTGGTCTTCGGACTGTGTAAGGAGCAGGGATGTTGGCTTGGTTTGCTTGATAAACCTGGTGTTGGAAACCACATAGACAGAGCTAGAGGGTTGGTTTTCTTCTCCACAACCCATGAATAGCACTGGAAGGGAATGCAGGGCCTGAGGGACTGTGTAGCAGAGAAGGGACGGATTCCTTGTGTTGGGTGTGTGTCGGTGTCTTAGAAGCCAGGCTAGTTCTAGTGCAGGTGTTCTTGGCTTTGTATTGAGCTCACCAGCTTAGCAATTAGCCTTTCCCAACTCTTGGATGGCCTGATAAACCCAACTGTGTTGGCTTGGCTGTGTGTTTTTTGTATCCTTGGCTATGTGTAAGCCTGCTTGTTCCCTTATCCCTTGGAGAATCATGCCCAGCTCGGGGGTGGCAGCGCTGCTGAGAGATTAAGGAGCACGCTGGCCTATGGTTGGGTGGAACGTTGCAGCGACGTAGCTGGTTGCGGAACGAATTCATCATAAGATAAGTAATCTTGTCCATTTTACTTCAGCAACCATATTACTGTTAATGATATGATGAACAAGTTAAAATGAATGCTTGTGGGAATGCATGTTGATTCCGCTGTGCAAGATAAATAAGTATAGTTGTGTATGATAAACAATTGCATTTGTGCATGTTATACTGCAATGCATTTTCTTTCAGCATTCTGTTTCAGCAATTTTATGCCTGTACATGTTCATGGGGATTTTAGCCTGAGTGATTTAAGTCACGGGTCGCATCCTCTTCGCCGGTCGGAGGCATGGGGACGTGACAGTATGGTATCAGAGCTCATGTTGTAGCATGGGCCTGCATGAGCCATGAAGGATGCAGTGACAGGGGTTGTATTTCATTCTGCCCAGCAGAATGAAGTGAAAGACAAATTTTTCTAAGTACTGAACAGTCGAACGGATTAGAGCAACAGAATTCTGCTGTAGCAGAAGAGTTAGCGGTTTCCCATCCGCCGTTGCGGAAGTCCAAACCGTTAAGTCTTTCGACGGGGAAGAAAATCATAGAAATTTCTAAGTGTTGGGCGACCATCGAAGGGATTTAGTTGATGAGCGTCCGCCATTGCGGATGGCGAAACAACTACGCATCCGACGGGAAATTCCTCTGATCGCCGACACGTCAAAAGGGTTAAGGCTCGAAGTTAGTTCACCAATCGGAAGAGTTGGCGAAGTAAACTTCCGCTGTTGCGGAAGCCAAAATCCCTAAGGCTTCCGATGATAAAGACCTCCGACGCCGCAAGAAAAACTTAAATTTTTTTTTTCTAAGAAATCCACAGCCATCGGAAGGAGTTCGTCTTTGGTATTCCGCCGTTGCGGAAGTCAAAGTCATTATCCAGCCGATGGGGAACGAGCACCGACGCCGACTTGGTTGTGCCGCCGATTAGAAGAAGGTGGGGTTTCCTGCACCACCGTTGTGGAAGCCAAAACACTAAGGCTTCCGACCAGAAAGGACGCTGAAGCCGAAAGTTTAAAATTGTTCTAAGTGCCGATCAGAAGAAGTTAGTATTTGGCGTTCCGTCGTTGCGGAAGCCAAAGCGTTAAGTCTTCTGATGAGAAAGACTGTCGACGTTGATTGGAAGAAATAATTTTTTGGCGTTCCGCCGTTGCGGAATCCAAAGACACTGGCCGCCGATCAGGAAGACAGCCGATGCCGCAAGAAAAGTTTAAAAATTGTTTCAAGGGAACAACCGCCAATCGGAAGAGAAAGTGTTCCGAGAGCCACCGTTGCGGAAGAGGAAGTGTTCTGAGAGCCGCCGTTGCAGAAGAGAAAGTGTTCTGAGAGCCGCCGTTGTGGAAGAGAAAGTGTTTCGAGAGCCGATTCTGTGGAAGAATAATGGGGGAGAGACCCGATTGAACAAAGGAAAATTCAGTTGTTTTTCAAGTGAATTTTCAGCTGTTTTACAGTGAATTTTCAGGGCTGAAAATGAGAAAAGAGACAGCGATCTTATGTGCCGGGTTGCACGAAAATCAATAATTTATAAAAAAATCCCCCTTGACCCCCGTCGTTCCCCTCAGATAGACATTCTTTGATGAAGAAATCTTGTGTTGGGAAAACTTGTTATTTTATGATTATTCCAGGAGAAGGTAAGTAATGCTGGTTTATATCAATGCTATGCATCTAACAGTTGTGTTACTAACACGTTTGCAGAGTCATAGTCACCTTCAAGAAAAGTATTCCAGGTAGTGCATTTTGGTAAGTAAGTGGTGGTTCAATTATGAGAACCCATGACGGATATGATGCTCAGGACTCCTATGAGCATGTGCGAGATGCCATGGGAGAAAATGTCCATAACAGAAACGATGACATAGAGTCTAATGGAAGGAGATTCCAAGAGACACCATCATATGTTGCCGCCACCATGAGAAGCTTGATCAAATCCCAAGAAGAGCAGCATCAGTTGAATGCTGCTATGTTGCAGAGTTTGACAGACTTGCAAAGAAAGATAGACTCTGGGTGAGGTACCACAAGACCAGAAGGCAGTAAGAGTAGTACTAGGAGAAGGAGAAGGACTCCTAGTGGATCATCTGATTCGGAAGAATCCAGTGGGGATTCAAGCTCTTCTTCGCATAAAAGGAAAAGAAAGGAACACCATAGGGATCGCTCTCGAGATGAATTTAAGAAAGCTAAACCTTCTACATTTGATGGTGAGGTAAAGACTGGACAAGAAGCTGAAGCTTGGCTTCTTGGGATAAAGAAGTACTTTCAAGTGCATGATTATTCAGGAAACATGAAGGCAAGAGTTGCCATATTCAATATGAATGGAAGAGCATCCATTTGGTCTGAACACTTCAAGCAAGTAAAAATGATCAGTGAAAGGAGACCGAAGTGGAAACAGTTCAAGAAGTATTTCAAGCATAAATACCTATCTGACAGGTATTATGATGACAAGATTAAGGAGTTCCATGAGTTGAGGTTGGGACAACAGACCATGGAAGAGTACACAAATAAGTTTTTGGAGCTGTTGAGGTATGTCCGATACATCAGAGATGAGAAAGTAAAGGTCCAACGTTTTTTGAGTGGAATACCTCAGTCTTACAAAGATCGAATTAAGTTTTATGAACCTAGAACTCTTGAAGAAGCAATAAGAAAGGCTAAGTATTGCTATGAGCAAAGAAAAGGTAAACCTGATTACCATAAGGCATGGAAGGACAAGAAGAATGAGAAGTTTGACCAAAGGAAGAAAGGTTTCAAACCTTCTAACTTCAGGAATCAACAGAAGCAGCCATCTCAAGCTACGAGTAAGCCGGTTGGAGTGACAGGAGAAAAGCCTAAGGATCCACAACAGAATAGAGGGCCACTTCAATGTTGGAAATGTGGGGGACCCCACATGCGCAGGAATTGTCCACTCGAGAATGAGAGTGCAAGGCCAGCTTATAACGTTCGGGAAGCAGAAACAATGGGTCAAGTAGCAAGGGTAGTACCTAGGATTTATGCAGCACTAGAGGACCACGAAGCATATCACCAGTTAACTATGCTTGAAGTAGCAGGTAAGATTGTTGAGAAATCTGTTTCTATTTTGATTGACCCCGGTTCTATGCACAGTTACATTACTCCTAGAGTAGTGGAGATTTGTGCTTTTAAGAAAGTAAAGCATAGAAATTCTTGGTTAGTTCAGCTAGCTACTGGAACTAAGAGAAAGGTTAGTGAAGTGGTAGAGAAATGTCCATTGGTCATGAATGGATTGGTCACGTGTGTAGATATGAATGTTCTACCGCTTGGTTCCTATGATGTTCTCATTGGAATGGATTAGTTAGAAGCTCACAGGGTGAAGCTTGATTGCTACAACAAGAGTTTTGAATGCATGAATGGAGAAGGGAACCTAGTAGTTGTGAAAGGCATTCCAAAGGTAATTTCAGTGAGGCAGGTTTCAGCAATGCAGTTAAAGAAGTTCTATAGGAAGGGTTGCCAGTTGTATGCAGCTCAGATTTTGGAGGAAACAAGAGATGAAACTCCTCGGTTGGAGGACTATCAGGTGTTACAGGAATTCAGGGATGTGTTTCCTGATGAAATCGCAGGGCTTCATCTAAAAAGGGACATTGACTTCACAATTGAACTTGTGCCAGGAGCAGCTCCAGTGTCCAAGGCACCCTACAGGATGAGTACACCGAAAATGCTAGAATTGAAGATGCAATTGCAAGAGTTGTTGGAAAAGAAGTATATCCGGCCAAGTGTGTCTCCTTGGGGAGCACCAGTTCTGTTTGTAAAGAAGAAAGATGGTACACTCAGGTTATGTATTGATTATAGACAATTGAACAAGGTTACTGTGAAGAATAAATATCATTTGCCTAGGATTGATGACCTCTTTGATCAAATGAGAGGAGCAAAGGTATTTTCCAATATTGACTTGATGTCTGGTTACCATTAGGTGAGAATCAAGGATGAAGACATTCATAAGACAGCCTTCAGGACAAGGTATGGGCATTATGAGTTTGTAGTGGTACCATTTGGTCTCACAAATGCACCAGCTACATTTATGTGCCTTATGAATAGTGTCTTCAGCAAGTATTTGGACAAGTTTGTTCTTGTTTTCCTTGATGACATTCTTGTTTATTCTAAGAATGAGGAAGAGCATGAAGAGCATTTGAGATTGACATTGAATTTTCTCAGGGAGAATCAGTTGTATGCGAAACTGAGCAAGTATGACTTCTATAGAGATAGAATTCAGTATTTGGGTCACATTATCTCAGAGGAGGGTATATCTGTGGACCTTGAAAAGATTGAATCCATTATGAATTGGCCTACTCCAAGAAATGTGACAGATGTAAGATATTTTATGGGACTTGCAGGATACTACAAGAGGTTCATTGAGGGATTCTCCAAATTTGCACATGCCATGTTGGGCAATAGGGCAGACCTGGTTTTAATCCTTTCGCGTCGCACCAACAAAAGACCCACAGTGTTGGCCCTTTCGGCAACAACTTGCGAACAGGTTGCAGTCTCACCTGAAACAACTATGGGGTGCTACAGAATCAGGTTTCTGCAAGCAGAGAGGGAGATTACTGTACCTTGTCCTTTAACAACTTATAATCAATAAACACAGAGCTCCGACACTTATATCTAAATACTTCGCAGATAAATAAACATACAGTGACTTGCTCAACCCACTATAGGGAATTCACAGCGAAGCTATTTATTAATAATGATCTTACTTATCAGATTTATACAGTTATTAATGCGTGAAAACAAACAGAAATAGAAACAGCACAAGAACCACAACACCAGATATAACGTGGTTCACCCCCATTGTAGGGGCTACGTCCACAGAATTGTGTTTTATTTCAACTTTCTTCAAAATCACAGTTCTGATCTACGCACTTAGCTGCAGATCTCTCCAGTCTCTTAAGACGCACACACAGCAGCGGGCCTCTGCGCACACAGCTGCAAATTTCCCTTAACCTTTTACAAAAACCCTCTGCGCACACAGCTGCAGAGGTCGTCCACACACATAGCTGGGACTTAACCTTTCTTTACACAATAGCCTTAGCTTCGCCTTAAATTTCTTTACATCAAAAAGCCTAACTTTTCTTATTTCCAAAAATGCCTATTTATACATCGCGCTATTACAAAAACATGGCTTCAAACCATGGGCACCCAAAACCCTAAACCCTGGTCTTAAACCGCGGGTTTATTACAATAGAGAACTTTGACTCAACCCCCGACACCCCTAAGACTATTTTGAGTCAACCTCCACTCACAACTCCTTTGTCCTGCGCAGATATTTTCCTTAAGGACTGTTAGGGTGCGTGTCCCAACAGGCCCCTAAGACTCACCAGTGTCCCGTCCCGGGGCACTCGTCTATTCGGCTGGTGGTAAAATTTGTTTGGCGAAGACAATGTGCACTGATTGCTGGAGTCCGTCCTGCTGTTGCCGACTGCCTGCTTCGTTCCTTCTTGCTATTAATGCTAGGAAAGGCCGTTTGGATCCATCTGCAACCCCATCCTTTGCTCGGGTTGGCAACACTTAACCATCCACAACTTGGGGTCCCCTGGAATTGTGTGTCACGCTGCATAAGACACACAGCTGCCACGGTTCTGCTATGCCAGAAGATTTCATGGCGGGGTTCCCCAGAATCTGTTGGCTAGGTCTTATGGCCTTCGTCGTTCCATGTTAGAGCAAATTTGTGCCTGCCTTCGCCTGATTTAGAGCAAAATTCTGCCTGCCTTAGTACCTAAGTCGAATACAACTATACTGGTAGATTACTCAGAAGGTTCTGCAGACCTCTCTCTTTGAACTCTCGTACTAGCTCCTAGACTTCACAATTGTTTGACATGGCCTCAGTCGAGCAAACTCCAAGAAGTGCTTTATGGAAGACTTCACGGCCAACGTAGCTTACTTATAGAATTCCGTTATAGAATTTGTCATCATAGTTGGTATTAATGACATCAAATTTGCTTGTATGTCAGAAATCTCGTCACACCCAGCCTCAGATTTTCCCAAAATCTCATAATTACAGGTATTGAGAGTAGCTCACGTGCCACCGCCGCCAAATTCATTTTGTCCTATCCGTCTCATTCTATGCTGCGACACAGTTCCAACCTACAACATAACAACCACTTTCCCCTTCGACACAGGATGAACCTTCGGCGTTCCATACTTCATCCTTCAGACTGCGACATTCCATAGTGTGGCAAGCAGCTTCTCTGATGGTCCAGTACTCGATTTCAGATGTTCTGGGTACACGGACTTTTCTTTCTTGGTGCTACCTCTGATTCTGAGTACCTGGCCTGTCCCTATACTTTTTTAGATGAAGGAAAAAGTTCTCCATTTAACTTAGCTAGCTGGACTGCGCCCCCATCAGTAACTTTCTGTACTATATATGGTCCCTTCCAATGTGTCTTGAACTTCCCTGGGAACTTCATGAATTTGTTGTCATAGAGGAGCACAAGATCACCCTGCTGCAATTGTTTCTTCTTAATGTGTCTTTCATGCCACGCTTTTTCTCGAGCTTTCTGCACCTTTTGCTGGAAACCTGCAATAAATCTATCTTCTTCGAGTTGTAATATATGTTTCAGTCTTTTTGTCATTACGACGGGGTCATCCATCTTGGCAAAAGCAAATATTCTGAGGCTGGGAACAATGTACTCCATGGGCATGACGGCTTCTTGCCCATAAACCAGTCGAAAAGGTGTATGGCCTGTCAACTTTTTGCAAGTAGTTCTGTAAGCCCATAGCACTGCTGGAATTTGAAGGTCCCAATCATTTCTGTTGGCATTACAAACCTTTGTCAAAGCATGCTCCAGGATCTTATTAAAAGCTTCGACAGTCCCATTTGCTTGTGGATGATAGGCTGTACTTTTCTGATGATACACTTGAAATTCTTCAGTTAGTACTTCAATAGTTTTATTTAAGAAATGTGATCCTTGATCACTCATAAGGACGCGAGGACACCCAAACCTGGACAAGATGTGATCAAAGATAAATTGCGCAGCTGTAGCAACACTACATTTCTTGACTGGTTGGGCTTCTGCCCAACGGGTAAGGTAGTCAGTTGTTGTAATAATATATCTCGTGCCGGAATTCTTCGTAGGGGGGTTGATAGGGCCGACAAAGTCAATAGCCCATTTTTCAAAAGCTTGTAAGGTTACCTGCGGAACTAGGGGCATTTCATCCTGCCGGGATGGTTTACCTGTCCTCTGATAGACGTCGCAGCTATGGCAATATTCTCTTGCATCCTTGTGAACTATGGGCCACCATAAGCCAGCTGTCAAAATCTTCTGTGCGGTAGCTTTCCCTGCGTAATGACCTCCTGCTGCGCCAGAATGGGCCTCGGCCAGAATCAGTGGCCTTTCATGCTCCAAGGCACACCTACGCAGTATTTCATCTGGTCCCATCTTGTACAGCTGGCCTGCTATTAAGGTGAAGTCCGCTGCTCGCACTACCAGCTGATTTTTCTGTTGTGTTGTCATTTCAGCAGGTGGAAACCCTGTAGACAAATACTGAGCAATATCCTGGAAGTATTCATCGACTATCTGTATGGCAAACAGCTGCACGTCAGGGAGGCCCTCATCCAAACTGGTGGGTTCTTTTCCCGACTCGAGCCTCGACAAGTGATCAGATCCTAGGTTCAGTCTCCCTGGCTTAACTATGATTTTGAAGTCATATTCTTGGAACAGAATCAGCCATCTGCATATTCTTCCTCCTAGCACAGGCTTGTTAACCAAATATTTCAAAGCAGAATGATCAGTAAACATCTTAAAATGAGATCCTAACAGATAATGTCAAAACTTCTGTAGTGCATACACCATAGCGAGGCCTTCCCGCTCTGTTGTAGTATAATTTTTCTCTACAGTGGATAATTTTCTACTGGCAAAAGAAATAGGGTGGTCGATCTAACCTGCACATGGTTGAGCCAATACCACCCCCAGAGCAATGGAGGATGCGTCGACATGCACATGAAACTCTTTGTTCCAGTCAGGAAATACTAGAATAGGGGCAGTGACCATCTTTTCCTTCAAAATATCTAGGCTTGCTTGGCACTCCGGTGTCCATTCGAACTTAATATCTTTCTTCAACTGCCTTTCCATCGGAGTGGTAATCTGAGCATATCCTTGGATGAATTTCCTGTAGTAACTAGTGTGACCGAGTGTCGTGCAAAGTTGTTTGACAGACTTCGGGGGTGGGAGGTTGACAATAATAGCTATCTTCGCAGGATCCATCATCAATCCCTGCTTACAGACAACGTGACCAAGCAGAATTCCAAAAGGGGCACAAAAAATACAATTTTTGAGATTCAAGGCAATCCGGTGCTGTCTACACTTGTTCAACATAAGTTTCAAACTAGTGAGATGGTATTTTACTAGCCCAAAAATAGTCCAATCATCAAAATAAACTTCTAAGAATTTATGTATATATTCCTTAAACGCAGAGATGACGACTCTAGAAAATATAGCAGGTGCATTCTTCAGCCCAAAGGGCATGACAGTATACTGAAAGGATCACATTTCGGTAGCAAAAGTAATCTTATGTCGGTCTTCTGGAGCAATTCGGATCTGATGGTAGCCAGAAAACCCATCATTAAAAGAGTAGACTTCTTGACCTCCAACATTGTCGAGCACTTCATCTGTAAAGGGGGTAGGAAAGGGATCATGCAGACAGGCATCATTTAATTTCCTTAGGTCGACGCAGATTCAGATTTCTCCCTTAGTCTTCTTCTCTTGCACCACCATAGGGCTGACCCACTCAGATTCCTCAACCGGCTCGATTATTCCTGCAGCAAGCATCTTCTCCAGCTCCACCTTAACCTTATCCTTATACTTCGGATTCAATCTATAAGGACGTTGCTTCACAGGCTTCGCATCAGGTTTCAAAGGGATCTTCATGACGCCGATATCACCTAGGATACCTTTCATTTCGGAGAACTTCGTCGGAAAGAGGTCCTGGTACTCGTGGAGGATTTGAGTTACCTTGCTGACCATCTCATCATCCCAATAGTCGCCAATGGTAGCCAACTTAGGCTGTTCTTCGGATCCAATGTTAACTGTGCGCGTCTTTAGGGGCTGAGTCACTTCTGGGGCTTCGACTGTTGGTCCATGCACATCGCAGCATCCTTCTGACTCAGGGATAGCGATATTGTGCGGGTCCTCATCCTCCTCAATGGCGAAGTTATAACATTCGACTGCGTGGGCTTCCTACGCTGTCCAATTAGGTCGATGTTCTATGAAATCTCGGTCATCAAAGACCTTGGTATGGAGTATCCTGATAGCTGCATCTAGAGCTGGGAAGACATCATTAGTAGAAAAACTATGTATAAAACTATGGGCAAGACAGTCCCAACTTACAGTATCTAGGCGGAGCTCAGCGTCCTCGTACCAGTTCTTAGCTATCGGTTCCAGTGTCTGGACGAATCTATGTGCACATTCGTCCTAAGGTACATACTTCCACGCCTCATAGCATTTTGCCAAATGTTCTTAGGGACTAGATTTTCCATCAAAATTGCTTCGCACCTCCTCAGGCTGGTCCTTAAATCTCAGGCGAAGGAGCCTCTGACAGTCTTCCCATCTAGGAATCTGCGGCTTATGGCTCTTCCACCATCTGGCTACTGTGACTCGGAGTGCTGACTCCAGAGAGGTCATTTTCTGTGACTCAGGTATCTGGCCTAAGAATTGTACGATAAACGGGTCAGGGTCTGTCGAACCATCAAAAGTAGGTAGAGCGCTTGGTTGTGAACTGAGCCATCTGAGGGATTTAGTAGGTCTGGTACTTCTGTGCTCATGGAGGTCATATAATTGGTTCTGCCAACTTTCTAAGTCGTCCTCAGATTCGGTCATACAGGAGCTACCAGACTCCCAACCCACAGCAGGAGGGCCCTCATAAGCTTCTTCCTGCGCGGTAATATTGTAGATGGTCTCCGAATCATTCTGATCTTCGTCCCATAGTGGTTCTGTATACCTTTCTCCTTGTGAGGGGTCCAAAGGTAGGATGACTCTCAAGTCTGTCCCTTCGAAGGTCATCTGTCTCTTTTTTAGGTTAATGACTGCAGCATTTTCCAATGCCCATTCTATTCCTAACAAGGCGGGATAGGGATTTCTATCATCAATGATCTCAATCACTTCAAAGTCCGCAAGAGTACGGACCCCGTCAATATCTGTTTGGACACTCAGAAATCTTCCTAGGGGCATAATCCTTTGCTGGTTAGCTAACCTCAACTGAATAGGGGACCAGGCGAGGGCAGGTTTCCCCATCTGTTCCCAGGTTTGTTTGGTTAACACATTTACATCGGATCCTAAATCCAAAATAACATCAGTTATGTCATATGCTCCTATCTGAGCATTCAATCGCATTTCCCTGCCAGTTCTACTGATTTTCTGAAGGGGTTTGTCCCAACCACAGCTTTGTGGAGGTCCGCAGGAGGCAATGACTTGCTGCAGCTCATTCAAAGCATCCTGGTTTCGTAAAAGCTTGAGGTAACTTTG
Source organism: Pseudotsuga menziesii (assembly GCA_001517045.1). NCBI lineage: Eukaryota > Viridiplantae > Streptophyta > Pinopsida > Pinales > Pinaceae > Pseudotsuga > Pseudotsuga menziesii. The sequence continues at coordinate 91,647 of LPNX010700098.1, read as the reverse complement.
TAAAAAGGAGGAGAGTGTACCTTCTTTTTCCAGCGAAGCTTCTTGGGGCTACGACGGTAGTTGATGATGTTGCGCCGGTGTGACATATGTGCTAGGGCCGGTAAAATCTTTCTTGACTTCCATAAATGTCTCTTTTTCTCTTGCGATATCAAATGCTGGGATTTTCTCAGGAGCCTTACAAACCCGAGCTTCGGCAGGCCGTTTTTCCATATTTGGCTTGTTCGTCATAGCTCCACTCCGTGTAACAACATTGATGGCTGCTACAGGTCTGGGTTCAACGGAAATCATCTGGATGTTCGGAGTAGGGGTACTATGTTGTGCCTGAATCTTGGCTATCAGTTGGGGGCACTGCTCAATCACATGATCTACTGCCCGGCAATACCGACATGTCGTAGTGGGGTTACGACAGTCCCGAGCTAGGTGCCCGGCTTGGTTATAGTTGTAACACACCAACTGGCCTCTGCCTCTTCCAGCCATACCACCATGGCTACCAGAAGCACCTCGACCGGAGGTACCACCCTGGTAACTGTAGCCATCATTGCTTGGTCCTTCATTGTGTACCCGGTAAGCATCATAGGTGCGACACTCATCTTCATTATGTCCTACAGACTTACAGAAGTTACAGTGGGGGTTCTTAGGTCCTTGTCCATACCTTTGTAGGAGGTAACAGTTCTCAGAGCGATGCTGACCTGTTGTTCTGCAGAGCTCACAATATAGTACTTGCGGTGGGAATGGGTTTGGTGCACCAGTATTTAGGTACTGGCTTACCAGAGGGCATCGTTCCTTGTCGTGGCCTTCGACTCGACATTGCGTGCACCAAACCTCTTCACGACCGGGTTTTGCTTTCTTCATATCATGAAGCTCCAGAGCCATCGCTGCCAACTACGCCTGGATTTGTGTAATACCAGAGTGATCATCTACAGGGGCAGTCTCAAGCTTCATTGCGATTTCCAGAGCCTCTTGCTAGTCAGCAACCGTCTGTTGCATGAGTGGGGTTCGGATATGTGGTAATAATGCTGCAATAAACCATTCCTTGTGCTGCGCAGGACTAATGGTGAAGCTGACTTGGTCCAGTAGAACTTTGAATCTCTGGTCAAAGTCCCACACTGATTTGTCGCACCGCTGCTGAATCTCTTTCAGTTCAGTGATAGACTGCAATTCGGATTTGGGCTTCTTAAATTCTTTGATTATAGTTTCCTTGATCTCATCTAAAGTAGGACTCTGGGTACTGGAGAATTTCATGAACCAGGTCAAATCCCGGTCCCTGAAAGAAGTGATGAGCTGTGCACTTCTTACAGCGGGGTCTGTAATCTTTTTAGCATTCCATACTGCCTCGCATAAAAACCAGAACTATTCTGGATCCTCTGACCCAGTTCCTTTGAAAACAGGGAGCTTAATATCATCAGCCAGGTAGGCCATGGTAGAGCTGTTAGGGTTGGGCTGGGGACAAGAAGTCGACGGGGAAGGGTTTACTGGGGTAGATTGGCCTGCGACGGGGATGCATGGGCTAGGTTGATTGGTGGACTGCGACGTAGTTTCAGGGGTAGCGGAGCTGCGCAGCGGGGTGACAGGATGGTTTCCAAGGGAAGGGTTGTCATCCGGGTCTGATGCTGCAGAAGTTATAGGGGATGGCGTGGTATCCTGGCCTAAGGAGTAGGACTCAAAATCTCTCTTATAACCTTTTCCACTTCGCGGCAAACTACTTTGCGCAGCGAGGGTGTTGTCACTTGCAAACATATGTCAGTAACACAAAATCTAACAGTCTGATTCAAATAGCAGTATTCCCTTTTCAGCCAATAGCATTTTAATTCTTAAGCTAAATAAATTCAAAAGTTTACCTCGTGGTCCTTGGAAAAATCGTCGCTCGGCTTCACTAAAGGAAGTGCTCGTGTCGATGGCGAACTCCATCACAAAGGCCTCAAGGGTCCGTGTGGTCCAGAAATCAACCGCTCGGGAGATCTCGTTGTTCACGCTTGTCAATATGTTAACTCTTGCGGGGTTCCAAACAGAAAACCGCCCCTCGCGGAAGTTCGTTCTTTGCTCAGCTAACCTGGACAGCCACTGGTGCAACTCTATGTGGATACTACCAAAGAAAATTTCATAACCATCACAAAAAACATACCTCTATAAAAAGTCACATGCGCTACGACGCGGATTTGTATTCTCTTTCTCAGCAAATTTCAGATAAGTCGCATCAAGCCAATCACCGATTTCCTTCGCAGAGGGCCTCTAGAACATAGCCCTCGAGGTACGACGTAAACCCCTCTTGAGCAGATACTGAGTTCAACCGGCAATGGAACCACTTTGTTGGGCAATAGGGCAGACCTGGGTTTAATCCTTTTGCGTCGCACCAACAAAAGACCCACAGTGTTGGCCCTTTTGGCAACAACCTGAGAACAAGTTGCAGTCTCACCCGAAACAGCTATGGGGTGCCGCAGAATCAGGTTTCTACAAGCAGAGAGGGAGATTACTGTACCTTGTCCTTTAACAAATTATAATCAATAAACACAGAGCTCCGACACTTATATCTAAATACTTCGCAGATAAATAAACATATAGTGACTTGCTCAACCCACTACAGGGAATTCACAGCGAAGCTATTTATTAATAATGATCTTACTTATCAGATTTATACAGTTATTAATGCGTGAAAACAAACAGAAATAGAAATAGCACAAGAACCACAACACCAGATATAACGTGGTTCACCCCCAGTGTAGGGGCTACGTCCACAGAACTGTGTTTTATTTCAACTTTCTTCAAAATCACAGTTCTGATCTGCGCACTCAGCTGCAGATTTCTCCAGTCTCTTAAGCTGTGCACACAGCAGCGGGCCTCTACGCACACAGCTGCAGAGGTCGTCCACGCACACAGTTGGGACTTAACCTTTCTTTACACAATAGCCTTAGCTTCGCCTTAACTTTCTTTACATCAAAAAGCCTAACTTTTCTTATTTCCAAAAATGCCTATTTATACATCGCGCTATTAAAAAACCATGGCTTCAAACCATGGGCACCAAAAACCCTAAACCCTGGTCTTAAACCACGGGTTTATTACAATAGGGAACTTTGACTCAACCCCCGACACCCCTAAGACTATTTTGAGTCAACCTCCGCTCACAACTCCTTTGGCCTGCGCAGATATTTTCCTTAAGGACCGTTAGGGTGCGCGCCCCAACATGCCATCACTTCTTTGCAAAAGAAGGGGATGAAGTTCGAATGGACATCGAGGTGTGAAGAAAGTTTCCAGAGGTTGAAGAATCTTCTCACCAGTGCACCAATATTGAAGGTTGCAGATCCAGAGAAAGATTTTGTGGTGTGTACCGATGCATGCGGACAAGGGCTTGGAGGAGTCCTTATGCATGAAAACCACGTGATATGTTATGAGTCAAGAAAGTTGAAGGAGCATGAGAAGAACTATGCCACTCATGATCTAGAGCTTGCAGCCATAGTACATGCTCTCAAAATGTGGAGACATTACTTGATGGGCAGGAAATTTGAGCTCAGAACAGACCATTGTGGTTTGAAGTATCTATTTGATCAGCCTACTCAGAATGCTAGGCAAGCAAGATGGCTGGAGTTTTTATGTGAGTTTGATTTCGAAATCAAGCACATAAAGGGAAAAGAGAACAAGGTAGCTGGTGCACTCAGTAGGAAGGTGCAGGAAATGCATGTGGCATCTCTCAATATTTGCCAATCAGATTTGAGGCAGCAGATTGTTGATCATGTTGCTGGAAATGAATTGTATGAGTAGGTCAAGGAAAAATTGCAGTAGCAAAGCCTTGAGAAGAGATATTAGGGATATAAATTGGCAGAAGATGGACTTCTCACTTATAAAGATAGAATTTATGTTCCGGATGTAGCAGATTTGAGGAGAGTTGTTATGGATGAGATCCATAAAGCTCCATATTCTGGTCACCCAGGATATCAGAAGACAATTGCTACAGCTAGAAAGCAGTACTTTTGGCCAGGAATGAAAAATGATATGGCCGAGTACATTTCAAGGTGTATGAAATGTCAATAGGTAAAGGTTGAGCATCAACATCCAGCAGGTTTGTTGCAGGCTTTGCCAATTCCGGAATGGAAATGGGAAGTTATTTCCATGGATTTTATTACAGGATTACCAATGACTTGGAGACAACATGATTCTATCATGGTTGTGGTGGACAAGTTGACTAAGGCAGCACCTTTTATACCGGTTAAGTCTACATATGAGACTGGCGACATTGCAAAGATCTTCATGAAGGAGATTTTCAAATTGCATGGATTGCCTAAGGCAATAGTCTCTGACAGAGATGTCAAGTTCACTTCCAACTTTTGGAAGGGGTTGTTTGCAGATTTGGGTACAAAGCTAAACTTCAGCACTGAATATCATCCTCAGACAGATGGTCAGACAGAGAGAGTTAATCAGGTGCTTGAAGACATGCTTTGCGTGTATGTGATGGACAAACCAACCAAGTGGGAAGATTACTTGCACTTGGTAGAGTTTGCTTATAACAATGGGCAGCAGGCATCCCTAGGGATGAGTCTGTATGAAGCTTTGTATGGAAGAAGGTGTAGGACACTAGTGACTTGGGATAATCCAGTGAACCGGATTGTGCTTGGTCCAGAATTGCTCAGGGAAATGGAGCAAGAGGTTGTCAAGATCAGGCAGAAGCTGAAAGCAGCGCAGGATAGACAGAAATTCTATGCAGATAAGCATAGGGTGAACAGGGAGTTCAATGTTGGGGATCATGTTTACCTCAGAGTGAGGGTAAGGAAGAGTTCCTTGAAGCTTGGAAGTTGTGCCAAGTTGTCACCAAGATATTGTGGGCCATTTGAAGTGCTTGAAAGAATAGGGCTAGTTGCATATAGACTTTCACTGCCTGCTAGCAGTAGAGCTCATAATGTTTTTCATGTTTCTTTGCTTAAGAGATATGTACCTGATCCTAACCATGTGATAAATTGGGATGTGATTCAGGTGGAACCCGAGGGAGAGTTCCGAATCGAGCCAATTCGCATCCTCGATAGGAAGGTCACAATGTTCCGGAACCGAGCCATAGGGCAGGTAAAGGTGCAATGGGAGCACTTCGGACCTGAAGAGGCTACATGGGAGCTGGAGGATGCCATGCGATTGGCACATCCATTTCTGTTCAATTTTGCGGAACACTGAGGCGATACCAGTGTAGCATTTTGTTCAATTTTGTAAGCACTGAGGACAGTGCTATTAAAGGGGGAGAGAAATGTCACACCCCTGGTTTTGACCCCATTGCATTAGATGTACATGATGTATATATTGTAAATGATCATGGTGTGGAGCTAAAGGCCAAGGCCCCACCATTGATCAGTTATGCTATGTTTTGGATTTAAATTTGTCACCGATGGTATATCAGGGCATGCAGCATATATTATGCTTGTCATCATGTAAATATGCATCTATAATTAATTAAATGAACCCGACCAGCTACGATCGCGGCAACTAAAATGAGAAAGGGGCATGATTTTCACAAGGATAAGGATGTGGGGGAATTTGTCAAACCTTGGCCAATGGGGTAAAATACCCATGTGTCTTCTTTCTTTACTTTACCCAACCACTTTCATTGAAGAATTGCTGGTGGTGGTTGAGGCAGTTAATTATTTTGGGAGTGGGGTGATAGGACTGTCAGTCCTCACCCACACGCACACTCCACCACAGCAGTTGACTTCACAATGGAAGAAACCACCGTCCACACTCACGCAGGTCTTCCACTCTCTCCATGGTAGTGTTGAAGCTCTCGTGCACATCCGATCTGCATTCTCCATTACCTGTCGTTTTGCTCATCCTCACGCAGGAGCAGAGGTCTGTTCATTCCTCACGGGGTCTGATGGTTTTTCCACGCACAAGATTCTTTCTTGTTTTGGTCTCACGCACTTCCTATCCATGTCCTCTCAGTAAGTTGCTCGCACTCACGAAGGAGTGGAATTCGTGTTCATCCTCACGCACAGGAATTTCCCGGTTTTACCCACGTGGTTGTCTTCTGCGGATTTGTGCATAGAGTGGCCGTATCCTTTCCTCACGGGCTGGTCCATGGGGTCTGCGTTGTTTGTTGCTCACGCACAGGTCGGGAGACTGTAATTTATTTCCCAGCATGGTCTGTGTATGTTTTCCCAATGATTTTGTTTCCCAGGACAGGCTGTGGTTTTTCCCCTGTTGTGATTGTGTTGCTGTTACGTTGGAACGGTTGGGGTTCACTTAGGAATTGTTTTCCCTGCGTAAGCTGTTATAGCTAATTGATTGCATGTGTGCAATGGTTGGTCTTCGGACTGTGTAAGGAGCAGGGATGTTGGCTTGGTTTGCTTGATAAACCTGGTGTTGGAAACCACACAGACAGAGCTAGAGGGCTGGCTTTCTTCTCCACAACCCTTGAATAGCACTGGAAGGGAATGCAGGGCCTGAGGGACTGTGTAGCAGAGAAGGGACTGATTCCTTGTGCTGGGTGTGTGTGGGTGTCTTAGAAGCCAGGCTAGTTCTAGTACAGGTGTTCTTGGCTCTGTATTGAGCTCACCAGCTTAGCAATTAGCCTTTCCCAACTCCTGGATGGCCTGATAAACCCAACTGTGTTGGCTTGGCTGTGTGTTTTTTGTATCCTTGGCTATGTGTAAGCCTGCTTGTTCCCTTATCCCTTGGAGAATCATGCCCAGCTCGGGGATGGCAATGCTGTTGAGAGATTAAGGAGCACGCTGGCCTATGGTTGGGTGGAACGTTGCAGCGACGTAGCTGGTTGCGGAACGAATTCATCATAAGATAAGTAATCTTGTCCATTTTACTTCAGCAACCATATTACTGTTAATGATATGATGAACATGTTAAAATGAATGCTTGTGGGAATGCATGTTGATTCTGCTGTGCAAGATAAATAATTATAGTTGTGTATGATAAACAATTGCATTTGTGCATGTTATACTGCAATGCATTTTCTTTCAGCATTCTATTTCAGCAATTTTATGCCTATACATGTTCATGGGGCTTTTATCCCGAGTGGTTTAAGTCACGGGTCGCGTCCTCTTCGTCGGTCGGAGGAATGGGGATGTGACAACATGAATTTGGAAAACTTATTCCAAAATATTTTTGTAAAGGTTAGAATAAATTTATTTTAAAAATCTTTTATCATAAATTTAATTGAAATAAAAATAATAATTTTAGAAGTTTTGTCAAAGATTTACATCGATTTTTGTGAGTATTTTATGACAATATTACTTAAAATAAAATATCTGATTTTAAAAGACTTTTGTGAAATTTTATTTACTTAGATTTTTTTAGGGGTTTATTATTGTAAGAAATTTTTTTCAGGGGATTAATGTATACTAGCTGATAACCTCCACTTTTGCTCTTGGTTTTGACCCTTTCCCTTCCCTATGGGCTTTTACCTTTAATGTTACTCTGAGTTGTGGAGGTCTAACCTTTGTATACAAATTGTTTGACAAAATCTATACGTAAATAATTATTTTGGAGTTTCATGTAGGTTCGCTATACAAGCTAAATCAATTGGTATTAGCTATGCGTTATTCCTTATTTTTTTCTATATTTGGAGTTGGAAATCACTCTTATAAGTTAAAAAAGCCGGGAGAATAGTTATCGGAGTTCCATTATTTCCCTTGGCTATTGCCAGGTGTTGTAGAATTAACATCTCGCTCTCTACTTCCGGTCTTGGGACAAAATCAGTTCGGTGCTAATTCTTTTTTAAATCTTCGATCAATAGACTTTGTTTGATTTGACATGACAGTTTCTTTCCAACCATAAGAGAAATACCAAAAAAATCACTTATGTTCCTTAAGAAAACAAATAATCGTTATTTTTTATAATAAAACTTTTTTCAAAGTCCAACCATAGTAGAAATACCAAAAATGACTGCTAAATACAAAAGTGTAGTTTTATAATAGATAATAATATACAACCAACGAAATACTGAATATGCTTATGGCTATGGAAAATACTGGTTCAGTATTCCAGAGTTTTCGTCCATGCACTTATATGGTTGAAAGTGCTTTGTTTAGGTGTTTCAGTTGCCCACCCTAGTGCTTTGTTTAGTTGTTTCAATTACCCACCCAAACTGTCACAGTGTATAATATTTATTACATTTAATAAGACACGTATTGAAGCGTTCTGTCCAGGTATTCTTCTTTTTCTATTATTTTCATGGTAGAGTACAGTAGGAATAGTTGTGGCGATCTAGATAAAGTTTCAAGGACGGCTGCAGTAAAGCACTTAGGTAATTTGTTTTGAAAGAATTTTATCATTATTGAGTAAAAAATTCATATTCAATTTGGAATTTTGAAATTAGTTTTTGCAACTTTTAGGTGAATGTAAAGATAATGTGGTGAAAGACATTCCGATTGGAGTTATATGAAATATTGGTTTATTTAAATCTGTGGGTTATATCAAATAAACTTAATGTTTTTTAGTTTTTGGTCAATTCATGCACTAACTCTAGTTAGTCTTAATTATGCTTTGTGGAGTGAGAAAGGTAAAGCCATTTTGCAAGGTCAGGGATGTTGGGATTGTATTGAAACATGGTTCAAAAAACTTGATTCAAATGTTGTTGCAATTATGTCTACTATTCAAAGAAACAAATTTGCATAACTTAATCAAAATGAAGGAAAAGCCAAATCATGCATTTTAGTTTCATTAGATGATTCTATATTTCCTAAAATTGTTGGTGCTAAGACTACTAAAGATGCTTGGGATGTTCTTAAAATGGCTTATAAGTGTAATGATAAAGTAAAAACTATTAGACCTCAAACGTGTAGAACTCAATTTGAAACCCTAAAAAAGATTGAATCATAAAGTGTTGATTACTTCATGACTAAAGTTATGGGTATCGTGAATCAACTTAGAACTAATGGTGGAATGGAAATCAGAGATAAAAGAGTAGTTGTAACTGTTGGTAATAACTCCCGATCGATG
>LPNX010700098.1:6874-80455 GCA_001517045.1 Pseudotsuga menziesii | reverse complement strand
ATTCTTGAGTAGTCATCAACAAATGTCATAAAATACTTGTTCCCATTTGCTGAAGGAGTTGGCATTGGGCCACACAAATCAGAATGTACTAACTCTAATGTAATGTCCCCGGTTTCGACCCCGTTTGCATGATGTATATATTGTAATTAATCGTGGTGAGGAGCTCAAGGAAAAAGCCCCACCATCGATTTTGTTGTCTATGTTTCGGCAATAGGGATAATTGCCGATGGTACGCTGTGCTATAAGGCACATTATAATTTGGCATCATGTAAACACGCACATCAAATAAACTAAAACCACAACCAGCTACGGCAGTGCAACGTTGAATGAAAAGGGCATGGTTCCAAAGGATAAGGGGTGGGGGATGTCAAACCTTGGTTATGGGGAAAAACCCATGTTTCACCACCTTTGTTGTTTGTCACCTTTTGCCTCATCCAACCTTGTCAACCTCTTTAATGCTTCAGCTGGTGGTTGAGGAGTTATGGCTGAGTGGTTGAGGCAGTTATTGCCTTGGTGGTGGGTGTGGCAGGACTGTCAGTCCTTTACCCACATGCCCACTCCACCCACGTCTTCCCATTCGTCTCCCTCATGCACTCATCCCTGGTCAGTTCACTCTCACCACGATTTTGGTCTGTTGTCTCCTCACGCACAGGTTTTGGGGCGTTTTTGGGTCTCACGCAGGTTTTCTTCCTCTCCCCCATGAGTTGCTGAGCACCCACGAACTGCAAATTCGCGTCCTTCCTGCTATGTGTGCATCCACGGACAAAAACGGAACCGTTTTTCCTCACGCAAGGCCTCCATTGTCTGTTCCTTTCCTTGCTGGTTCGGATTGTGTAACCACGCATAGGTATTCTTCTGTTTGGGGCGCACATGGAGAGCTGAGAGCCATGCTCTTGCATCCACGACTGGCTATGAAGGGCCATTCACGTTTTTCGCTGTCTCACAGGCTATTTGGGTCGTTTTTTTTCCCGGCTGTAAGTTGTGCTCACTGATAGATTCGGGGCCTTAGTTTTCCCCCTGTTGTGAATGTCATTACTGTTACGTCTGGGGCTGTTGTAAATTCGAGTGAGAGTCATTTTGGCCACGATAGGGCCAAGAATGACTCAGAATTTGTTTTCCCTGTTTAAGCTGTGACAGTTAAGTAATTGCCTGAGTGCAATGGATAGTCTTCGGACTGTGCTGGCTTGGCTTGGTTGCTGAAAGCCTGTGAAACCCAGCTGTGTTGGTTTGTTGTTTATGTCCCCCCTTGGCTATGTATAAGCCTGCAATTGACCCTCATTCCGGAGGAATCATGCCCAGCTCGGGGGTGGCAGCGTTGCTGAGAGATTGATGAGCAAGCTGGCCTATGGTTGGGTGGAACGTTGCAGCGACGTAGCTGGTTGCGGGTGAATTCTTCATCAAAAGATAAGTACTGCTAGTTACTTCATCTCTGTAATTTATATTGATGTTAAATGCTGGAATGTCTATGTTTGCTTCCGCTGATTGTTTGAAGGACTGTGCATCCTTGTATGATGAATTATGCATGTTGTTTAGGCTTTTAATTTCAGCATTTGATTTCTGTTTATGTTCATGGGGCGATTTTCCCGGTCGTGTTTTGATGTGTTCGTCGCGTCCTCTTCGCCAGTCGGAGGCATGGGGACGTGACATCTAATTTCCTACTTGCTCTGAAATTAGATTCATGGAATGGCAGCTTACTATGTTTCCCTAAAATACATGCATCACATTTATTCTTCTCTTTAGGAATGGTGGGCAAGCCAAATACACCATTCTTTCTCAACAAACGAAGACTGTTATAATTTAGATGACCAAATCTTGCATGCCACAATGAACTAGATGACATATTACCTTCTCCATGCTGAGAGAGGTAGGCATAGTTCTGAAATTTTGCAGATGAACCCTTGAGCTTCAACAGCTTTCCATCTTCGTATCCAGTCATGATGACTTGGTTGTCAGAGGACTTTCTTATTTCAATGATTCCATCAAACATGTGGATGGAATGGCCTTGCTGTCGAATCTCCACCAAGGACAACAGGCTCCTCTGCAACTCTGGAAGATAAAGAACGTTCTTCAACAAGAAATCAAGGAATCCAGGCATCTTCAGTCGAATGGTGCCCATTCCCTTTGGTTTAATACTTGACTTATCTGCAAAGTACACTATGCCATCTATTGATTCACTCAGTTCTTCAAAACAGTCTTTTCTAAATGTCATGTGTGATGTTGCACTAGTATCAAGCAGCCAACAATCTTTGTAAGATGAAAGAGAAATCATTTCATTAAATCCAACATTACAATGTGCAACAATACAAGAATCAGAAGTTTTACTAGCATCTTGGTCATCTTTCTTTTGGTTGTGCTTGTCTTTGATGGAATCCCATGAAGCCCAACATTGATATGATGTGTGCCCAGTCTTTTCGCAACGCTTGCACTGCAAGTCTGATCTTTTGCTTCTGCCCCCTCTGCCTCTGAAATTTCTTCTTCCTTGTCCTCTCTCTTTGCCGCAATCTCCCTTGGAAGGGTCTTTGGATTGGTCTTTGCCAGCTAGGGAAGCACCAATACTAGATGCCAAAGAGAGCATCTTTACAACTGTTGGTGTAATTTACAAAGAGAAATAGAAAAGCAATAACCTTGCAGGTCTACATTCTCTGCCAAGGCGAATACAATGCAAGTTTATAGCATATTTATCAGTAGATACAAAATATATCAGTCATACACAAGCTTCTTTATATCAGTCACTAGCAATATATCAGACTTAGTATTCTGAATACTGAGATTGGTCTTCAAGTAGGTCTTCAACAGGCTGTAGCAACACAGGCTCGCTTGATACGTAGGCAGCTCCACAGGTTCAGCAACAAGTATACACCAGCAATCATAAAAAATTTCCAGACTCCAAGCAGTATAGATGCTCACCGCATATATACCATTCAGCATATATATATTCTTCAATCTAACAGTCAGTCTCCACGGTGTTCACTTAAAAAAATTAGGGTTTCTACCCTAGAGAGAACGCACCAGTCTTTAGCAAGAAAATTAGGGTTTACAACACATGAGTCTTCAACAGACATTATACCATGAATAAAAGTCTTCAACTCAGCTTCACATCAGTCTTCAACTCAGCTTCAACATATCATAAAGTCGTAGGTCTGATAGGTCATGGTTCTTCTACTTTCCAGATCCAATAATGAACAGAGATTTATATTCACGCTTACAACTTTCAAGTCATTTGCTTACAAAGAAAGCTATACTACCGCAATTTTGATGTTCTTATTGGCACAAACCTTGACATTCAATGTGAGGCTGTAACTCTAGAATTTTGTGTATCTTTTGCGCCTTGAGAGATTCGAACACGCAGTCTTCAACGCAGTGTATACAGGCCGCATCAAATATCAGTTACAGGCTCATCAACGCACGCAGTCTTCAAGATAGAACGCAGCAATATATGTCTCCTTCACGCAGTCTTCAGCTCGCAGCAGTATTCAACAGTCACGCAGTGTTCAACAGCAGATTACAAGAGTGCTTTCACGCAACAGTTCAACGCAGAGGGCGTTCACTAGGTGGAATAACTGAGGTCGCAGCTCACACAATAATATGTCTTCAATCTCCACGCGGTCTAAGGAGGCATGAATCTTTATTGTAACAAAATTCAGTCACCTCTCTTCCACAAACGATCTTTAATCTTTAAACGCAGTCAGAAGTTGCCAATACCACACCCACATCGCCGAGCACTGTATTTATCTCAGCAGTAGCAATGCACAATCATAACACAATACATAAATACGCCATTTTTCTCTCGTCTGAAGCGAAAGCCGAAACCCTAATACTGAAGCAGAGTTATCGAGCTCTTATTGCCGGTACCCAAGACAGGAAAGATGAGCAACGAGAATGCCTAACAGCAACCCACGTCAATTGCAGAGTTCTTTCTCCCAGAAAAATCAATTCTTCGAGCAATTCCCCCAAACTCTTATTTTGTTTGCATCTTAAAAATTATTTAATGCTGCAAATTGGGGCGGCTGAAGGTATCAAGGTATCACACGCCTCAGTTCTGCTGCGAATGATGCACCAAGAGCATTAATCGAGACAGAGAGGATCCCGCGTTCCCATGACATCACGGGGATATATAAAAAATGTGGAAATCATGCACCGCACATGCAGCTGTGAGTCGATTGCCAACCTTCCCTACAGATTATCAGAGAGAATTCTCAGCGAAGAGCGGTGGAAAAAAGGAAACACAAGACTATCTGGTTTCAAGTTTCAAGAACTTTTGACATGGCAGACCTGTCCAAAAGATTCGTAGGATTATCAGTATTGCTAACAATTTTACTGAGGAGGAGGAGATAGCATTCTTCAAGCAGGTAGATAAAATGTGGTTATAGTGCATTCAACCACTACAGATCGCAGATGGAGAAGGTCTCAACACTCAATCTCAGGAGATATACTCAACGCATTTACAACGAGAGTGGAGAGGTCGCAGTTCAAGAGGTCGCAGCACAAAGCTTCAGCGTGAAAGAATTAGGGTTAGGGTTAGGTATTGTGCTATACCAATAATGCATGCAAGCAGAGACTGGATTTCTCATGCCACTGGCAGACTGATGGAGCAGTCTGGAAATGGACTGGACTGATCAGCAGAATGGCAGCCAGGAGTTATGGCAGACAACCCTGCTCTGATACCACTTGTTGGTAATAACTCCCGATCGATGATTCTATTCATGGCTAAGCATTCATTTATACATTCATGTGACGGTTGTGTTTCACCTTCCGTCCATCCTTTTCGGCTTCCAACTATTCCTATTTATTTATTTACAATATTATAATCCCTAACGGATTATATTCTAACAGTAACGAACATAAAATAATAATTAAATAACTATTATATAATTAATAATAACTATTAAATATCTGATATTAATAATTAATAATTAATAAATAGTTATTAGTAAACAATTCTAAAATGATGCATCCTTTCATGGATAGTATCCAAAGTGCCTTTACGATTAATATATATATGGCACTCACTTTGTAATCTATCATCATATCTATTCTATCATCAATTTATATATTATTATGGCTTATTTAATATTCCAAGTCTTTTGGTAATATTATTTGTGTAAGCGAATAATTATTCGCTTCAAGTGGTATCAGAGCCTCATTTGGCTGATCTGGGCCTTTGGCCTTAATTCTCAAGCCTTGTCTGATTTTTGGCTTATAGCCTTATTTTAGGGCTTCCCTAAAATATTGGACATTGTCCAAAAGAAAAAGAAAAAATTAAAAAAAAGAAGAAAAAAGGAAAAACAAAAGTCAAGAAAAAGAAAAGATAAAAGTAAAAGGGAAAAAAAAGAGAGAAGGTAAAAGTGAAACCACACCTGGTTTCTTAAAGTGGGTTTGAGTTTGAATATAAAAGTGAAAAATAATTACTAGTAAAGAGCAAGTGAGATTTAAACTTAGGTGGAGAATGTAACACTCATTCCTCCCAACCACCCAATCTACTCACATTTTACAAAACTAAAAGGAAAAAAAAGATAAAAATGGTGCATAATAATTGCTACTAAAAAGAAAGTGAGATTTGAACTTAGGTGGGGAATGTAACACTCATTCCTCCCAACCACCTAATCTACTCACATTTTTACAAACTATTGGAAAAAAAGAGGGAGATATTGATTAAACTTCAAAGAAAACTCAAGAATGTAGATTTTAATATTGAAAAGAAGCAAAATTTTCCTATCACCTTACAAAAAAATGTTGCAATATTATTTAGAATTAAAGGGACACTTGTAGGGAATGATATCACCATTTCTATCGCACCTGCCGAAAGAAATAATTATATTAGTACTAAATTCGCTAACCGTTTAGTGATTCCTGAGTCAAATATAAGGGAAGAGCTAGACTTTTTGGACAAAAAACGAACTGAAATAAGTGGCTTACAACTGAGTGTTGGAGATTATATGGTCACATCGAAATTCATTGTTAGTTCCTTATGGAGCTTTGACAGTGACATAATTTTGGATTTACACTGGATAAAAACATTGGCGACTTTCATCTTAAATGCCGAAAAGAAGTTTCTAATGTTTTGCTATAAGAGAAAGAGAATCGCATTTCAAGATATTACAATGAAGTCAGAAATAGAACCTCCAATATCTGATGAATTCCAGGATATATCAGAAATGATTTCACAGGGTAATCAGAAGTCAAAACAAAAGAAGCAGAAAGAAGTTGAAAAATTTGTCGCTAGTAAGGATGGAGAAATTACTTGTTTGAAGAATCATAGTCAAAACTTGATCGCACAGATTAAGAACTTAAAAAGGGAAAATGCTTTCAATCAGAGACACAAAAATAAAGATATAAAGAAAGAAATAATTGATTATGAAGCAGAAATAATACGATTGAACAAAATCGTTAACGACAGAGATGAAGAACTGACACACATACGACAAAAAGTAGAAGATCAAGAATCAGTGGTCGACAAGTATTGACAGCAGATAAAAGTTATCCAACAACAAAACAACAAATCTAAAAAAAACACAAGTTGGAGATCGCAAAGAGTAATAAAACAATATTCAACAGTTTTGAAGAAATTTTCAAATTAAGAAATCATGACAAAACCCTGATTACAAAAATTAAAAAATTAAAAAATAGTAGTAAGAAGGAACACTCCGATCAAGACTTTGAAGGAAAAATACTGGAAAAGCAAGAAGAAAACCAGTGTCTAAATAATCATAATTAGGAACTACAGAATCAGATCAAGGAGTTAGAAATTGAAAAAAATTCGCAAGAGGAAAGAATCGAAAAGATTCAGAATCATGAACAATCTTCTGGGGAACTAAGAAGCACAATCTAGGAAAATACATCCAAAAATCAAATCGAGGAAGTGAAGACAGTCCTCATCGTAGTCCAAAAGAAAGAAGAACAAACAACACATGCACCTTACATACATCCTAATTATACTCGTCATTTTGACCAACGACAAGGTCAAAATGAATATTCACAAAAGACTTATGTGTACATGCGAAAATATCGACATACCAAGCAACAATTGAGACGAATTGTCCCACAAAAAGATCTCAAAGCTCCGATAAAAATAGATCTGGGATGGACCACAACAGATACAATGCAACAATTCTCGTGGAGAATTCGTAATTCGTACTGGCTCATCTCCTCAAATGTCGCAAATACAAAAGGGAAAGAATTCCGAGAGGACAGATTAAAATAAATGAGACATTAATGTCTAATACATCTTTGAGGACAAAGATTCCTTTAAGGGGAAGACAATGTAACGAACATATAATAATAATTAAATAACTATTATATAATTAATAATAACTATTAAATATCAATATTAATTATTAATATTAATACATATTGATATTAATAACTAATAATTAATAAATAGTTATTAGTAAACAATTCTAAAATGATGCATCCTTTCATGGATAGTATCCAAAGTGCATTTACGATTAATATATATATGGCACTCACTTTGTAATCTATCATCATATCTATTCTATCATCAATTTATATATTATTATGGCTTATTTAATATTCTAAGTCTTTTGGTAATATTATTTGTGTAAGTGAATAATTATTCGCTTCAGTAGTTGAAAAAGTTCTAAGAAGTTTACCCAAGAAATTTGAAATGGTAGTCACTGCTATTCTTGAGTTGAAAGATTTAACTAATTTTTCCATAGAAGAATTGACTGGTTCATTGTTATCTCATGAAGCAAGGATGAACATGGATTCACCCTAAGATTTCCATGGACAGAGGCAGGCGTAGAGGATTTCGTGGAAGAAGAGGGTGTCATCAAGGACGTGCTCAGATAAAAGATAAACCAGAACAGACAAATGATAAGTCAGAGCAGTCAGGATCATCTTCACAAGATCATATCCAAAGGTGGACAAACAAATCATAAATTCAATGTCAGTATTGTAAAAAGTATGGTCATGATATATCTTAATGTCGTAAGTTGCAGTATAAACATAGAGCTTATGTTACGGAAAGTGAAACATCTGATACTTTGTTTCTTTTCTCTCAAATCTCTGAACAAATTCTTGAAAGAAATGCTCGGTTGCTAGAGAGTGGATGTAACAATCATATGACTGGTCACAATGATTTTATTTCTAATCTTAATACATGTGATACTACTACAATTAGTTTGGGTGATGATTATTTAGTTAAAAACTCTAGAAAAGGTGTTGTGCCAATTTTAACAAAGAAATGTGAAGTGAAAAATATTTATGATGTTTACTATGTACCAAATCTCAAGCACAATCTGTTGAGAATAGGACAACTAATGACACATAGTTATGATGTTAATTTCCACGACACGTATTGCAAAATCTTTGATCCAAATAGAACATTTGTTACAAAAATTTATATGACAAAGAACAGATTGTTTCCATTAGAAGTGTGAAGTGGAAAGATGTACGCAAGTAATCTTTCTAATGCAAATGAAACTTTGTTATTGACTCTTATTGCTATGGTCATTTACCTTCCAAAAGTATGATTTTGTTACAAACATGGAGTATGGTCAAAGAATTTTCTTCTCTGATTAATGAGACTCCTTCTGAAAGTTTCATAGTAGAAAAACATCGGCGAGATTGTTTTCCATCAGCCTCTTATAAAGCCAAAGATTGCTTAGAGTTAGTTCACATAGACTTATGTGGATCTATGCAAAACCAATCAATTGGTGGAGGTTTTCATTTTTTGATATTTATTGATGATTTTAGCAGGAAAGTTTGGGTTTACTTTCTCAAACACAAATAAGAGGCTTTCACTTGTTTCAAGGAGTTCAATGTTGAAGGAGAGAAATAGAGTGGCATATTTGTCAAACTTTTGAGGTCAAATGAAGGAGGAGAATATGATTCTAGAGAGTTTGTAGATTTTTGTAAACATCATGGTATCAAAAATCATATGACTACCAGATATAATCCACAACAAAATGGAGTGGCAGAAAGAAAGAATCACACCATCATGAACATGGCAAGGAGTTTACTTACAACAATAAAATTTTCCAAAGATTACTAGGATGAAACAATCGCATGTTCAGTTTACATACTGAACAGATCACCAACTTCCAGTGTTCAAGGTAAAGTACCCGAAGAAAAATGGAGTGGATTAAAGGTAAATGTTTATCATTTCATAATATTTGGTTTCATTTCTTTTGCTCATGTTCCTGAAGAACTAAGAAAGAAACTTGATGATAGAAGTGAGAAGTACATTTTTATTGGCTATAGTGAACAGTTGAAAGCATACAAATTATATAATCTTGTCACTAAGAAATTTCTAGTAAGTAGAGATGTTAAATTCATGTAAGATAAATCATAGAATGGAATGGAAAACAATACTTCTCACAATCTTTTTCTTCAGTTAGATGAATATCAAGCACCTACAACACACCTACCAAGATTTCAAGTTCAAAATGAAAGTAATTCTTCATCTCATGGTGATTCTTCATCTCAAAGTGATTCAGACTCTGACCATAAACATCAAAGACTAAGAATTCTGAGTGCTATATATGATCAAGATGATGATGTAGTACAATCTTCATTTTTCTCATCTCATCCTACTTGTTTTGATGAAGTTGCAAAGAAAAAAGAATGGGTAGATGCAATGAATAATGAAATTGAAGCTATTGAAAGAAACAATACATGGGATTTAGTTGTTCTACATGTAGATAAAAATGTCACGTGTGTTAAATGAGTTTATAAAATTAAACTGAATGAGAAAGGTGAGAGTGAGAAGTTACACAAACGAAGGTTGGTTTCCATAGGTTTTTCACAATAACCTGACATTGATTATGGTGAAATTTTCACACCTGTAGCAAGATTGGATACTGCTTACAATTTTGTTTTTACCATTGCAGCAAAAAATAAGTGGCCTATTTATCAAATGGATGTATGGTTTTCCTTTTTGAATGGAGTGTTAAATGGAGAAGTGTATGTGAATCATCCACTTGGATTTGAATTCAAAGGACAAGAGCATCAAGTATACACATTGAAGAAAGTATTGTATGGTTTGAAGCAAGCTCCGTGATTTTGGTACAGTGAAATTGATCAATATTTACTCAAAGGTGGTTTCAGTATGAGCAACAATGAGCCTACTTTGTATATCAAGGTAATATTCTCATTCTATTTCTTTATGTTGACGATATGATCTACACAGGAAAGATGATGTTAGATGAATTTAAAGTAGCCATGAAAAGTGAGTTTGAAATGAAAGATTTTGGATTAATGAAGTATTTTTTAGGCATTGAACTAGAACAATCTAATCGTGGTATATTTATTAGTGAACAAAAATATGTTGTTGATATTTTGAAAAAGTTTAAGATGGAAAAGTGTAAACCTGTTGACACTCCTATTGCTCTTGGCACTAAGTTAAGCAAGGAATATTTGTGATCAATAGTTAATTCTACTTTGTATAAACAACTTGTTGGTAGTCTTATGTATCTTATTGCTACAAGATCTGACATAACATCTACAACAAGTTACATTTCCGAGTTTATGGAATCTCCTAAGGATTCTCATTGGAAAGTTGGTAAGAGGATCTTAAGATACATTGCAGGTACACCAACTTATGGTTTGTGGTACAATGACTTCACTGGATAGTATGCTCACAGGTTACATAGATAGTGATTATGCAGGTAGTATTGACGAGAGAAAAAACACTTCAGGATATGCTTTTCTGTTTGGAAAGAATTTGATTTCATGGGCATCTAAGAAGCATCCCATAGTTTCTATCTCTTCTGGAGATGCAGAATACGTAGCAGCAATAACAACAACATGTCATGTAGTTTGGCTTAAACGACTTTTGATAGATTTTGGATATACTACAAAAGAACCTGTTTTGATTTTTTGTGACGATAACTCTGTCATTCCTTGTCAAAGAGTAATGTATTTCAACAGAAAATCATACATATTGACACTTGATTTCACTTCATTTGTGAACTTGTCAAAGATGGTGACATTTCTCTCAAGTTTTGTGGTTTTAGAGAACTACTAGCTGATATCTTCACCAAGCCTTTGGGAAGAGATGTTTTTCAATTTCAACGGAAAAATCTTGCATAGTTAATAATGTAAACCTTGAAATTAAGAGGAAGTGTTAAAAATAAATGATTAATCTCGATGTATTAGATGTTCAGTTTGTAGACAGTTTGAAACTGCTTTGTTTAGTTTTTTTGAGTTATCAATCGTAAATGGTCCAATGTATACTATTTAATACATTCAATAAGAGATCTATTGAAGCGTTCTTTGTCCATTATTTTTCATATTCTTCCTTCTCTATTATTTTCAAGTTTGACCATTAATCTCCTAATATATCATTTCAAGATTTCAGGAATCACGATTGTGAAGTTTTTTTATTAGAGTCAGACGTGCAAGCTTCCAAATCTCTTTTTGATATAAAGACAACTTGAGCATCAATCTTCAACTTCATGGTTATTTAAATGAAATTCTTGATTTATATATTGAACTAGTTTTTTTTAAGGTGTTCAATAATATACAATAATTTGAGAGTGGGTATTCAATAATATAAATGATATTAGAGATATTCATGTAACAAAAATGGGTATTCAATAATGTAAATAATATAGAGATATTCATGTAACAAAAACCATTCATAAATGGTACATTTTAGACATGAAAATTCAAATTCCAAAATTGAAAGTGTGAATCCTCTCACCCATTTGTATGGATCGAAAAGTGCAGCAAAGAAAGTGAATTTCAACCCCTCATTATCATATCAGATCAGCTTATATTTTATTCTATTCCATCAAATCGGCCAGCTGCATGACCTGTAGTGTACGTCTCCCCCACACCGAGGAAATTAGATGTACCGCAAATCGATAGATTTTGGTTTTCATCTTTTTGTTCTCAAAGCATTCCTCAATTTTAAGATCCATTTTGAAGATTCTACGAGAATAGAATCAGTTATCCAACACAAATATTTCCTATTTTCTTGTTGGGATATAGACTTTTAAGATTATAATCCAAAGTCCTCACAAATATTCCTAATAGGGGCCTTTCGAATAAAGTTTTTCAAATTTATGGGCCTTCACAATAAATTTCTTGGAATATTTTTTATAAATTTATCTGACAAAGAAATTTATGTGTCATGGGGTTTTGAGGATGTGTCATTTTGAAGATTCTAATATAAAGATTTTAAAGTTACCGTGACATAGATTTTTGAAAAGCCTAACTTGAGGATTTTAAAGTTAAATTTATAAATATAGTGAAGTTGGAGTTTCCAAATTTATGTGACGTGGAAGTTTTCTTTACAAAAGTTTTCTTTATGTGACGTGGAAGTTTTCTATGCAGAAAGTAATGGGATTTTTAAATAAAACCATCACAATAAAGGTTAAAGGTTAAAGTTTTCAAATAAAACCATTACAATAAAGCATAAAAGTGGGAAAGATCGAAAGAAACTTAAGTTTAAATATAATATGTTTTATAAAATTAATTGAAAATAAATTTAACTTAATTATAAAAATATTTTTATTGAATATTGATATTTAAAATTTATTTTTTATAACTTTAATTAATTAATTAGATTTAAAGAATGGTGTATTTTTATAAATCAATTATATCTTTATAATTTTAGTATTTAGATAATGGCTTAATCTTTTAACTTAAAACATGATATTTTTTCTTTAGAGTACATTATCTTCATAGGGTGAGCTAGTTCGGAGGAGACACATAAAATCCAACTAGTTGAAGGCTTGTGTGGGGCTTGAGTTATGGTTTCTTAGACCAAAGACCACTCTTACAAGTCATAAAGACTCTAGCAAACAATAAAATAAGATAAATTTTCCTTTTCAACTCTTTGTTCTCCAAAAAAGAACTCCATTTTAAAATACATATTTATGAAAAATAAAGTTTTGAAAATTTTAAGATAAGTCCCATACATATATATTTAGGATTCTCAAGTAAATCCCTAACACAAACCTAAGGAAATAAGTCATAAGCCATGTCACATGAATTTGGAAAACGTATTCTATTATGTATTTAGGATTCTCAAGGAAATCCCTAACAAAAATCAAAGTAAATAAGTCATAAGCGATGTCACGTGAATTTGGAAAACGTATTCTAAGATATTTTTGTAAAAATTAGAATAAATTTATTTTAAAAATATTTTATCATAACCTTAATTAAAACAAGAAAAATAATTTTAGAAGTTTTATCAAAGATTTACATCAATTTTTATGAGTATTTTATGGTGATTTTACTTAAAATAAGAAAATTGATTTTAAAAGACTTTTGTGAGTAATTTAATTTACTTAGATTTTTTCGAGGAGTTTATTATTCTAAGAAAAGTTTTTCATGTGACATGGATTCTTAGTATTATCAAATAATTCCCACATAAAATCTTTTTGATCTTGAATGAAGTTGATATTATATTGTTAGTTGAAACTTGGGAGCACAAAATAATCTAAGGTCCCTAACATAGATGGATTTGTACTATGGTCAATTTAGAACAAGCGATCTTACCGTAAAGGCATTGGGGCTATAGCTTGCTACATTAGGAAGAACATCTCCGCCAATGCCAGGATTTATAAAAAGGACCCTTACAACCAATATATTTGGATAGAGATTATGGACATTAATGATAAAAAAACCTATATAGAAATATGTTATTTTGCCCCTATTAATTCTAACTTCTATAAGAAAAAAAATTAGATACAAATTGTCTTTACAATGGTTTAGATAATGATATTTATAGCCTAAGGAATGAAGGAAATATCCTCTTAATGGGTGACTTTAATGCTCGAAATTCAAGCAACCAAGCTATTCTTCTAAGTAATCATTCCAACCCTAATCCTCTCTGGTTAGACGAAGACCTCACTCTAGCTGGAAGGTACAAAAGAAGATCTGAAGATCGGGAGGATAATTTGTTTGGGTTTGAGCTAGTCAAGTTTTGTAGTGCTCAAGATCTCATTATTTGCAACGGTCTAAAGAAGTGGCCCAATTTTAGCCAGATGACATGTATCCATGGGTTTAGTATTATCATGGTGGACTATGTTATTTCCGATATCCCTTTATAAAACAAAATAATAAATTTGACATCTTAAACGACCACGATCCTAACTCAAATCATAGACCTTTAATTGTAACTCTCAATTGTTTCATGCATAGAGATCCTATAGAAGATAATCCTCATAGCTAAAAATACTTGATCTTTGATAGAAATAAAATTAATCTTTGTCTAAATGAATTAAAAATTAATTTGCTTCCTTTATCAAGTATAGACAACATAGAAGACCTTTATCATAATTTTACCACAACCCTCTCATATTCTATTGACAAGTTCTTAATTGAAGTTTCAAGTAATAAAAGAAATAACAAAGCCAACCCTTGGTATGACAAATATTGTAAAAGTGCGAGAAAATAAATTAAGGAATCTCTTGATGAGTCTCTTAAAACTGACAAGATAAAAATATACAAAGCCCTAACTAAAAGGAAAAAAATGCAATATATTTGTAAAATACAAGATAATCTCTTACACCTCTCTAAGGTGGCTCCTAAGAAATTTTCGAGGCAGATTCTAACTAAAAAGACAAAAGATAATAATAGAATTTCTTTACACAATTGGAAATCCTATCTTAAAAAGCCTTCTGAATCCCCGAATGGCATATACAACTTTGAAACCCTGCCCACAACGGAAGAATTTTTCTCATTAGAAGACATAGATTTTGGGGTTAAGCGTCTAGAAAATGGAAAAGCTAAGGACATCGAAGGTTTCCAAACATAAATATTAAAAATTGGAGGTCATGTCTTCAACCCTCACATCCACAAGCTTTTCAATCAAGTGGTCAAGCAAGGCTTCCCTAAACCTTGGACTCAAATCCTCATTATCCCTATTTTTAAAAGTGGGGATACAAACAACGCCTCTAATTACTGTACAATTATGATTATCCCTCTCTTAGCCAAGTTGTATGATATTATTTTGGAAAGGAAGATCAACATTTGGCTTGAAAGTGAAGGTAAGTAGGCTAAAGGCCAAGCGGGCTTTAGAACGCAACACTCAACAACGGACCATCTTGTCACGCGTAGGATAATTATGGAGGAGTGTCGTAATGATAAATCCAATCTCTTTTGTTGCTTTGTGGATTTTAGAAAAGCTTTGGATACGGTATCTAGAAATAACCTATGGAATATATTAGAAGAGCTAAAGGTTCCTTTCAAGTTGAGAGCCATCGCTATAAGGTTATAAAAGAATGTCATTGCCAAGTTTGAGACCAACGAGGGGTGGTTGAAAAATATTAAGTTTAATATCAGAGTTAAACAAGGTTTCCCCCTCTCCCCCACCCTTTTTGGCATTTACATTGATAATCTAGAAGGTTGTTTAGAGGAAGCAGACTGTGCTGGCACGATCTTAGCTAGAATAGTCATCATCCTTCTTCTCTATGCTGACGATATTGTTCTTCTGGTAAGGCATCCATCTGAACTTGATAAGAAAGTAAGACTTATTAAGGATTTTTTCTCTACCATGGGTATGATTGTTAACACTGACAAAACAAAATTTATGATTATCAAATCCAAGAAGGACACTTACGCTAATTTTGTGTATGACAATAGAAACTTGGAGGAAGTGTATTCTTACAAATAACTAGGAATTGATATTCATCACAAGCTCAACTAGAACTATAGCATTAAGAAAAGGATTAATGGAGGGTGGAAATCTTATTTTGGTCTTGAAAATAATTGTAAAGCAGCAAACCTTGTGATGTGGGATAAAAAGAAGCTCCTCTTTGAAACTTTAGTCACTCCTATTATCTTCTATGGGTGTGAGGTTTGGGGTTGCAGGATCTCTAGAGAATCCTGGAGAAATATTGAGAAAATCCATAAGCGTTTTATAACGTATAACCTCAAAATTAAAATCAATACACCCTACCCTATTCTCCTTATAGAAGTGGGTCTTTCCCTTATTGAGAGCTTAGCTATGACTAGGCTCCTGTTGTACAAGCACAAAATCAATAACATGGAAGACCATAGACTTTTGAAACTAGCTTTAAATTCCATCCAGAACCAACTAAGGCTTAAGCGAAGTTGGTATAAAGATACCAGGTCTTGGTTAAACCATTGGGAGTTCGACAAAAATGTTGCATTGCAAAATATAAATAACATTAAAAATATTGTCACTTCTAAGTTTAAGGAGAAAATTTGGTGTGAGAAATATTTAGAGGATAAACTAAAGTTAAGAGATTATAAGGATGTCATCAACCCTACTCTAGAAGATCAAAAGTATCTCTCAGTTTTAACTAGTTCAAAGAGAAAACTTAGTATAGCCAAGATAAGAACAAACTCTTATGAGCTTCATAGTGAAAATGGTCGTTGGGCAGTTCCTAAAACACCATGGGTAGAAAGGATCTGCCATCTCTGTGAGAATATGAACATTGAGGATGAAAAACACTTCCTCTTAGAATTCCCTGCGTACACCCACATTAGATCTCAGTTTCATAATCTTTGTCGCAATCCCAACCTTCCTAGCCTTCTAACATGTCAAAATTATAGTGAGGTCGGGACGCTTCTCTCCAATCTCTTTGAGCATAGAAATACAATTTTAAAACAAACTAAATAATTCGTTTCTTTGGATCTGATAAACCAAAGTTTGGTCTAAGTGAACGTTAACCATCATCATTATCATCATCAAATAATTTCTAAAAAATTCTGTTAGTAAAATTTTTCTAACTTCGTGTAGCATGGGCCTTTGAACTCTCAGTAAAGCCCTCACAATTTTTTGAACCTTTGAAGATTTTAAAATAAAGATTCTGAAGTTAATCTTTCGAAATGCATTGGGGATTCAACTTTTCAAATTTATGTATTTACGTGATATAAAGCTTCTATGTAAATCTTTTGAATGTTCTATGTAAATCTTTGTAGATTTGATTGGACCGTAATTGAAGTTATAACTTTAAAGAAAAACCATTAAAATAAAAATTCTTTTAATATTTTCTTGAGGCCATGTTTAAACTTTATAATTTTAAAATCATTACAATAATGGTCGAAAAGTTTATAATTTTAAAGTAACATCATTATGTAATAAAGGTCGAAAAGGCTTTACAATTTTAAAGTAAAATCATGGCCATAAAGGTTAAAAAGAATTTTAAAATTAAATATGATATTTTTTTAATTTTTTTTTGGTGAGCTGCACAGTTCTATTAAAATACAGAGGCAAAATTTACAAAAGTCAATTTGGTCAAAACTGAGGGCCGTTTATAGAGACTGAGGGACTGAGACAGACACATCGATATAGACACTGAGTTCAAATTTAAAGCAGACAGAGACATAGACATAGTCTTGGACATAGTTTCCAGACACAGACATAGATACAGAGTTCAAATTTAAAGATAGCCATGGATAAGGTTGACAAAAACCTGTAAAACAAAATCTTGGGACGAAAGTTCCTTTTTGCTGCTGGAAAGCACAAACCTTAGGAAGGTGGAATTTATTCAATGATCGGGCAGGCCCATCGATCTTCCTGCGACTAGGTGGGTGAGTTGGTGGAGGCTTCCTGAGCCGGTTGCGCTGGTTACTGTTGTTGATCAGGCTTTTGGCTGGACATTTCCTAGAGGTGTTTGAATAGAGGCTCAATCGTCGAGGAGATGGGGAAAGGCGGAGCATGAGGAGTTGTCGTTGTGCACCCTGTTGCGCTCCCACTACCACCTCCCCCACGTCTGGCGAGAACCATTCCCCTGGTTTCACTTCCACTGCCACCTCGTCCCCTATCACATCCACCACCATTCAGACCACCATGCCTTGAAATTCCTGTGGTACCCTTCCATGGAAACGAGTTATCCATGGACATGAGCTGTGCTTCTATCTCAACAATTCTGGTTTTCATGGCAAGGACAGAGTCGCGAGCTTCGGATTAGTTACCAAGCATGTCTTCAACCAAATCGCATAACATGTTTTTCATGAGCCAGTAATGGTTTATCTGGCTACCATCTTGACATGTTGCTAACTTTTGGTTTAGGAGACGCCTTCCCAGGATTCCATGAGGATCCAACCCGAGAAGAGATGTGGAGTTCATAGTCGGTCATGAATTCGAGGCTACAACCACGCTAGGCTTTGTGTGGAGAACCTCCCGCAATAAACAATCAAAATGCTTGATATAACAGAAATATTGGAGCATAAAAGATATTTCATTGATCGCGGGCCACTTCGAGGGGGCAACCTCCTTTGAGAAAGCTCAATACAAAATAACTCTTCGATGCCTTCATTAGACTCAACACATACTTATATACTAAGTCTAATATAAACAACTATTACCCCCCATGAATGTGGGATAATGCAACATAATAACTAGACAACTTAACAACTATTACTTACTCCCCATGAATGTGGGATAATACAACATACTGGTGGGACGACTTACAAAGCATATGCATCCGATAAAATATACTAACAAAATAAAGAGGAGGGTTGACATGGGTTCTTAACATCCCCTCCCTCTTAAAAAAAATATTTGTCCTCAAAGCGTTAGATGTGGAAACCATTGTTGAATTTGAAGGAGTGGTTCCCATGTAGCATCCTTTGGTTGCATGTTGTGCCACTGAATTAAGACCTCTGTGATGGACCGAGAGCGAAGCTGACAAGTGCACTTATTGAGGATGGCCCCTGGATCTGAAATGATGGATCCTTCATTATCCCGTTCTGGTAAAACAATTTGTTCTTTGATGTTGGTGCCGATCACGTGATGAATGCGAGAAGGAGGAAGTGCCAATTTATAAGCAACTAACCCAATCTTTTGAAGAATTGTATATGGACTAGATATCTTTGGAGCGAGCATTTGATTCCCTTTGAGTTTCAAGGAGGATTGCTTGTAAGGCTACAGATGAAAAAAAAACCATGTCACCGACTTGAAAAGTGCACTGAGAAAGGTGCTGATCGGCTTGGTGTTTCATGCAGGTTCTGGCCATGTGAAGATTGTCTTGCAGAATGTGAAGAATCTGATGTCGGTTTCGAAGAACCATGTCAAATTCCTGAACTGGTGAACTGCTAGGGGTGTATGGAAGGATTACTAGAGGTGTGTGACCATAAACTGCTTCATATGGAGTCATTTGAGATGCAGTATGGTAGGAAGTATTGTACTGCCATTCAGCGAGAGGGAGCCACTTTTCCCACAGATGTTGTTCTTCAGAGGTAAAACAACGAAGATAAGGTTCCCAATAGTTGTTGATGATTTCAGTCAGACCATCTATTAGTGGGTGATAAACTGAACTCATATTCAATTTGGTGTCAGTAAGGAGAAAATGACTTGTGAAAGTTGTGTTGCGGTCTAAGACAATGGAAGAGGGGATTCCATGAAGAAGAAATATCTTGTCCATGCAAATTTGTGCGATTGAGGAGGTGGTATATGGAGGCCCGAGAGCACAAAAATGATGATATTTGGAGACTCGATCAACCACAACCAAAATTACGGTCTTCCCTCCATATTTAGGGAGCCCTTGAATGAAATCCATTTAAATATATGTCCAAATCCTTGTAGGGATGGGAAAAGGTTCGAGCAATTCGGAAAGGAGTGTAGTTTCACCTTGGTGGCGTTGACAAGGAGCACATTTAGAAACCATCTGTTCAATTTCTCACTACATTCCTTTCCAAAAGAAGTGACAACGTGCCCTCTCATATGTTTTCATGAACCTAGAGTGCCCTACCAATGGAGAAGCATGGAGTTCATAAAAGACTGTATGTTTAATCTCTGTGCTCTGGGGAAGCACCAGACGACCCTTGTATCTCAGAGAAGAGCCATCCCAAGAGAAATGCGGTACCACAGAAGGGTTACTAGCCAATGGTTGGATGATTTCAGATAATGAGGAGTCATTGACATAGCCTTGCTGAACATAGTGTAACGAAGTTGGAATAGGCATAGCAATAACTGAAAGAGAGACAGGGGCATCAATTGTGCGGGAAAGAGTATCCACCACAAGATTGTCCTTAGCCTTCTTGTAATTGATCTCATAGTCATAACCCCTGAGTTTGCCAACCCATTGTTGTTGTCTTGGGGATGAGACCCGTTATTCTCGAAAATATTTCAGACTCTAGTGATTAGTCTTGATGCAGTGAGGATTCCCTAAGAGGTATGGCCACCACTTCTGTACTGCATACAAAAGAGTCATCATTTCTTTCTCATATGTGGAGGTGGATAAATTCTTTCTAGGAAGCGATTTACTGGTGAATTCCATGGGATGTTCATCTTGAAAGAGGACAACACCAAGTCCATTGTCGCAAGCATCACTCTCAAGAGTGAAGGGCTTGGAAAAATTAGGCATCTGAAGGGTGCATCAGAATGAAAGATCCAAGGGAGTATTTGAGACTGCCGAAGGTTGCATCTGAATGAAAGGGAGCTAAGTGATGACACCATGTGAATTCTTCTTAAGGATCGTTTCCATGCAATGTGAACTGATGATGTTGAGAGACCCTGGTTGTAAGCCATTAAATGTGTGTTTTTTCCCATTGACTAAAAAATGCATCCACACTTCAGCAAAATCCCATAAGGTGGGTCCAAGTGTGTGTAACCATTGAGTGCCCAAAATCACAGAACAACCTCTTAAGGGTATGGCAAACATGTTAGAGCGCAAGTTATAATCTCCAATAGAGATACACACACTGCAACACTTTCCTTTGCAAGGTAAGGTGCTCCCATTGGAAACCATGACTTTAAAGCTGGAGAAAGTATGGACAAAACAATCGACTTGTTTAGCAATCTGAGGGTCAATAGGCGGCTGTGGAATGTCAACCTAATCATCTACTGGATCCTGAGTAGCATCACAAATTTCAAGTGCAGGCAGAGAAGCCACATCCAAGAAATAGGGCTTGTGTTCAGTACATTGATGTCCCCAGGTGAATTTATCATGACAATTATAACAAAGTCCTTTTTCCCTATGTGCCTACATCTCGGCTTCAGACAAACGCTTGATAGGAGTGGTTCTAGGAGTCAGAGGGATTGGATGTCTTTGGGGAACCATATTTCTGAATGGAACAAAAGTGGATGTGGGACGTTGTTGAGCCCTAGTATTGTCCTCTGCCACCACTTGGATCATCACCATTGAAGCGAGGGAATTCAATATTCAGCCCACAAAAGTTGTTGGAAGCAGAGAACGTAGTGCTTGCAGAAGACTCAGGCTATTGCCGGTTGCTCATGGCTGAATACTGAAGATGGAGGTCAAGAAATATTTGATCCAGATCTTCGAGTTTGGTCTTGAGGGTGACAAGTTCTTCTTCCATTTGTCTATTTGCTCCTGCGTGGGAGACAACCATAAGCAAGATTATTTTTTTCTTTTTTCTTTTTATATCGAAAATGGGTGGAAAAACAAAAACATAGATGGTTTTAGAAAAGGAAAATTTTGAGTTGGGAAAAATGCGAGTGTGTAACTAGGTTGTGGACACTTTCTAAGGGACAAGGAAACAAAAAATGTGAATTTTAGAAGTGGGGTTAAAGAAGGAGATGGAATTTTGGGCTTCGAGAAGTGGACTTGGGATAGGGTCCTCAATGAATGAAATATGTAGAATGGAATGACGGGTTACAGTGAATTTTCAAGGGAAAAGGAGCTAAATCAAAAAATATATGGCTGAAAAACATAATTATGTTTTTTCCCTGAAGAAAGGATCTATGGCAGTGCTAGAAAGCTGTGTTTTATCAACTTGAATTGGAGTAAATTATCTATGACAAGTCTGGAATTCTGCGTGTTATCAACTGTAAATGGACCTTAGGTATATTTGGCTTCCTAATGGTTCAAAGGTAGTCACTTGGCCACCAAGGTTGTCTCGGGCTTGAGTATTGGGGCAGTACCCCTCACTTCACGACGTAGGTAAAACTGCTAACCGCTTGGAAAAAAATGACAACTCTTTGGTTCTCCTCACAGATGGGAATCTAGTCAATCTGGTGGGGGTCGTTTCCCTTTTCTCTTGGCAGGTCCTCTCAATGGCCAGTTACTTCGGGGTTTCTGTGGTACTCCTCACAATGAGTTTTAGGGCTATGCCCAAGTACTTCACACAGTTAGCGGATATGGTTTATTCCCTGATCCGAATGAAAAATACTGCTACAAGAAGAATAACTAATGCAATAGTCAAAGTGCCAGAACTAATCACAGTGCCAGAAAAAATGTGGCAGAAATTCCACCCAATGCTCAAAACCTGTAATCAGAGCTAGGTTTTGAGACGAAAACTTTTAAAATGAGCATAACTCGGTCTATATTGCTCAGCATCGTTATTATAGCCTGTTTTTGGAACTGGAACAACCACTTTGCTTCTACCCACGTGCTCGAAATAGAAATGTGAGCACCCGGTCAAAAGATTTTCACTCTGCAATTTCCATGGCCGTCACCGAAATTCTGAAAAATTGCTAATTTTAAATCTGCGATATCTCCACTTTTAGAACTCCAAATGAGATGATTTTTTTTTGAAACTGCATATTTTTGAAAGAGGAATTAAGATATGTAACCTGTTTCTTTTGATTCTATGAATAAAGTTTCAGAAATTGATTTGAAATTCGCTGCTCAATTTTGCCCTCTTTTTTCTTTTGGAAAAGAAAAAAAAATTCTCACTTGTGCCAAGGAAAGTGATCTAATACCAGATGTGGAGAACCTCCTGCAATAAACATTCAAAATGAATGATATAACAGAAATATTGGAGCATAAAAGATATTTTATTGATCGTGGGCCACTTCGAGGGGGCAACCTCCTTTGAGCAAGCTCAATACAAAATAACTCTTCGATGCCTTCATTAGACTCAACACATACTTATATACTAAGTCTAATGTAAATAACTATTACCCCCCATGAATGTGGGATAATGCAACATATAGCTAGACAACTTAACAACTATTACTTACTCCCCGTGAATGTGGGATAATACAACATACTAATGGGATGACTTACAAAGCATATGCGTCCGATAAAATATACTAACAAAATAAAGAGGAGGGTTGACACGGGTTCTTAACACTTTGCCTCTTCTCAATATTTTCCTTCTGGGTGTACCTCTTTGATGCAACATGGCGACCCGATTGCACCTCCGGTTTCTAAAATTAACATATTGAGAGATACTGAAGAAAACGAACCAGAGAGCCACCAGACGCATAGAGAGCCCAACAATTTTCAGAGCCGAGTAGAGACTACAAAGAATGTCGAATTGATTTTCCATGGCATTCATATCCACCTTACCTGCTGCCATGGTAGAAACACGTAATGAATTTTGATGTAGAGCCTCGAAAGTCTAAGAGGAAAGCAGGTTGTCGCCAACCCACATCCCAGGTGCTAAAGTGATAGGCATAGCTTCTCCCACGCGTGATGGATGTCGAAGTTTCTAGAGGCTTGTAGTGTCGAGGTTTATGGACGGGTCATGATCTTGATGGTTTCCACATAGCAGGTGCAGATGTCGAGGCAGGAGCAGATGTTGAGGCGGGACGTGTCGCCGATCATCGGACTGGTCACCCGCATCTGGGAAATATTTTTTGCAAAATTAGTTAAGAATAAAATTTGAATTTAATTATAAGAAAGTTATTTTTTTAATAATGATATTTAAGGTTTAATTTTTAAATTTGTTTTTAATTTTTTTTTATTTACTAGAATATTTTTTATTTGTAAAAATGCCCTTTAGTCTAGTAAACCATGACTCGAGGGCATTTAAACTGTCAAAATCAAATCACTTAGGAAGCACACAGGACTTGGGCCACACTAAAGACCCACACCTTAACTGAAGAAGTAGCATGAACTGACAAAATCTATCCTTAATTAATTGTATTTAGTGAATGATATATATTATACCAAGTTTAGTGTAAATTTGTTTTAAATTAGAGGTTTATATTTGTTTTTTTTAATTCTTGTCAATTATATTTAATAAATTAAGAATTAAATTCGATCTTCTCAAAGTATGTATTTAATTAACCAAAATCAATTTAAAAAATAAATTGTATTCACATTAAACATATTTCAAATGTTTGCCTCATAAGAGGTAAGTTGCATTTTAAAGGTCTGGCTACGTGTGTGTGTGCGAGAGAGAGAGAGAGAGAGAGAGAGAGAGAGAGAGATGTAATCTTCATAGTTGTGGGGTTTAAGAGTGGCAATGGATGATCAAGCATAATTTTGGGCTTTAAACAACTTATACTATGAAACAGGAACTCGACACAGTTCTCTTTTTTCTCTCTCCTAATTTTTGTAGCTATTATTATCTCCATTTCAAAAAGGGTTGATACCAGTATCACACATTTTCATTTTGAGGCATTGTTTTGGGCCTTTGAATCATCTTTGTCGTAAAGTATTTTT
This sequence comes from Pseudotsuga menziesii, assembly GCA_001517045.1. Classification (NCBI taxonomy): domain Eukaryota; kingdom Viridiplantae; phylum Streptophyta; class Pinopsida; order Pinales; family Pinaceae; genus Pseudotsuga; species Pseudotsuga menziesii. Next base: position 56,210 of record LPNX010700098.1, on the reverse strand, counting down.
AATTTATATTTTCAAGTGTGTTTTTTAGAAATTTAACAAAATAACATACATTTGGAAGCAAGTTATAATGAAAAAAAATACATTTTGCAATTTTTTCTTTGAAATAAGACATTTTTATGAAAAAAATAGGACATTTTTATTGAAAAATTTGTAAAAAAATATAGAAAATAAAAAACATTGAAAACCATTTTCAATGGATAGATATTTTGTATAAAAAATGATACTATTTTATATTATTTTCCAAAAAGTGATGATTCACATAAATTCAAGAAAAACTATACCACATATTTGTAAATAACATATTAAGAACATTATATATAGAAATTTCATTTCTAACATAAAGTCTGAAAGTCAAAACATTACTAATATATCTTATCAAAAAGTTGTCAAATTTAATATTTTCTTCAATACATGAAGCTAATCAACAATATCAGGCCGGCCAAATTCTTCATCGAAATTGGAATTTTCATTTTGTAAGTAAGATTTTACTAGCACAACCACAAGTAAAGTGGTTGGTGAATGTCGATAGGCACAACCAACTACTTAGTTTTGTGAAAATAGGTCGTTGTTAAACAAAGGTTAAAATATATAATTTATCTATTGTTCATAACACGTTGTTAGAGTTAATATAAGCACAAAACAAATATTATTTAATAATAAAAAAAGAGATATGAAAAACAAAAACAAATTGTTACCCATTTCTTTAACCATCCTTTAAGTGAAACTTATTTAAATTGTATATTAGATGCATTTAAGCATAACAAAATACAATAACCATAAAATGAATCTCTCATATACACTTGTTACACTTAGGTTAATCCTGTTGATACCCTTAATCAAGTCCAAAATCTAAAATAATATCTAAATATCCCTCCACATACTTATAAACAATTCAACCAATTTTTTTAAGCCAAACATGTTTTGTCAAGTACCATAAGAAACGGAAAAAAATAAAATGAAAAACTTGTAAAATTGACCAAGATTAAACACAAATTCCAACCCTAGAGGGAGATGTGTTGTTCATTCATTTCCCTACAGAACAAGGATTTCCTTTACATATCATGTGAAGTTATCCTCCAACACAAGTGGTTCATAGGCCAAATACCATGCTTAGCCACAGGAAAAGGAGTTTTGAAACCCTTATTTATGAATCAACAAGGGATATATCCCTAAAATCTAGCGGTATTTATAAATAAGTAAGGCTCCTCTTGTTTTATGGCTCTTAGATACCTACTCTCTATATGTAAATTACCGGTTGTATAATAGCTTTCTAGGTTTAGGACATGCTCTTGGACCTTGCTTTGGTTTCTTATACCCATCATCTTTCCTTCTCAAGGAGGCAGTGTTTATGTTGTTTAGTGCTCTATCTTGCTAGATTAAGCCTCACCTCTTATGTAACACCCCGGTTTTGACCCCGTTTGCATTAATGTATATGATGTAAATATTATATGGAATCATGACAAGGGGCTTAGGCCAAGGCCTTCTCATTGATTAGTGTTTGGTGTATAGGCGATACTGGTTGATGGCTATGGTTTCTGTGCTAATACAAGCACATTTGTAAACATCATGTAATTATGAAAATTAATGAAAATCCCACAGCCAGCTATGTCAATGCAACGAAAAATGATACGGGGTCATGATTTCACAAGGAATAGGGAGGGGTAATGTTTAACCTTGAGCCTTTGGGGAAAACCCATCAAAAATGTCAACTACCCATTTTCTTGTCTTTCTTTCCAACCATTTATTTCTTCCAAAATGTGGTTGAGGTAGTTATTGCATGGAAGGGGAAGAGTATGGGGAATTCCAATTGGGAAAAACACCCAATTTTGAATATCGTGTTTTGAATGCATGGGCAAGAAAATTCCCAGAATCGTATTCCATTTCCTCATGCATGTGCATTTCATCTCCCCTCACATTTTGGGAAAGCTGGGGGGGGGGGGGTTATCATCCATCCTTCATTCACGTGGAGCCACAGGAAGATGAACCGTCCTGAGTCCCCTCACATTTTTGGAAAGATGGGGGGGGTAGGGGGGGTTATCATCCATCCTTCATTCACGTGGAGCCACAGGAAGATGAACCGTCCTGAGTTTTATCCTTCATGTTTAAGTTTTATTTCCTCATTTTGCATGCCCAATGGACCATCTGGTCTTCAGGAAAACGTTGTGATTTTTGGGGATCATTCTTTATTTTCTCATGAAGTTCATGTGCGCTGGTATTCGTCATGTTTTGAAGAACTGTTTTTTGTTCTGGATTGTTCCTCTCTGTGTTACTATCCTCAGCCGCACAAAGGTTTGGTGGTATCCTTTGTTGATGAACAAATGAGAAGTGGAGATCACTTGATTTCATGAGAAAGAGTGATCATCTATGGTTTCCTTAGTATTATTGTGCAATGGTCTCCTCTGTCACATAGTGAGTGGAATCCTATTTTGCTGTGTGTCCATATTGTTCTGTCTCTGAACTAGTTTGGGGAGTGGGGAATGTGGTCTAAATTATCTTTCTAACACTAATGTGAGAAGTGTAATGTCCCCTTTCTGGAATTTTATTAAAATTCCCAATTTTCCAATTTTTTCACAATTTTGGCTCTTGACTAGTTTTGATGTCTAGACCTCCAAAATTGACCCAAATTCTTCCAAATTTTCTCTGAAGGTACATGACTGATAATATAAATTAAATATCATGCTCATGTATGTTTTGTGACCTCCCAATTACTTTTGAAAATTTGTTTAATATTCTGTTCAAAGTAGGAGTCTTTACTAGCAAATTGGGGCTCCAATTCCCCTTGGGTAATTGCCAAAAATGGCTTCACAAATGATCCCAAAGTCACTTGAATTTATGAATAGAGTCTTGTTATGTGTAGTGGACCTTTTCAAAGTCTCATATGCATCATGTTTCAGCTTATACAGGCTGTTATGACTCTTTCCAAAACAACTCCCAAGTCACAATTTCGACCCTTGGGGAAAATGCACCAAATCTTCTCCCACTGCAATAAAAATGAGTAAAATGGATTCCAATGCTTAATTACTGAACATGAGACTTTAAATACACATTAGTTACAGTCCATACATCATACATTTATCATATATACATTCCTCCATTAGAAATAATAAGCATTACCATGGCATATATCAAAATGGAGTGGAAATGGTCATTGTTTGCTCATTAAAAGTCATATTGACATACAACTCTTCGGAATTTTGACTTGAAAATTTTTGAGAATGAATAAAACATAATGTTTAACTGATTAAAATATAAAATGGATAGTGAAAGGCTCTCCCAATTCGAAATCATCAGCATTACAATGGTTCACAACAAGACATTGGGGAAATGACATTATTTCTTCATTGTTCAACATTTTTACATGAATTATTTTGTGTTTTTCGACCTGAGAGTCTTATGAACATGAAATAAATATCATATACATCAGCACATAATATAATTTGCATTATAATATTCCCCAAAGATATCAATATCTCACCCAAAGCGCAATCCCTCCATTGGCATGAATATGGTGTGAAAACTGGAAATAGTTGAGAGAGAATGCTGCAATATAAGAATGCACATGCTTTCCTGTAGCTTACAATTGAAAATAAGACTCCATTAATTCTACATGAAATACCTGAGTGTCCTTTCCAAACACCAACTAGGATGGGAATCTTTCACCCTCGAAATTGGATTAAGCAAGAAAACTAGTCATCCACTGGCTCTCACAATTCACAAATGACAATTTCACAAATGAGAAAAAGATTCTTCTCATGGCTGATCCCTATATTTTATAAAAATTATTAGTCTCCTAAGGTTCCAAATCCATCCATAAACCAAATCCAAGTCGAATTGGTGTGGCTGCTCATGCTATGCCATGTGGCCTCTCTCTTCACCTTCCCTCTTCTCCCAAATTTGAGTAGGAGCCTCTTGGCCTTCTCCAACTCCAAAATTCGACCTTTAAGATGCTCTATTCAGTCCTAACATGTCAGTATGTCAGTATTTCAACCTTCATATCTGACTTGTGTCATAATTGTCATAGAATCTCCATCATTGGTGTCATAGATGTCATAAATGTAAGGGGAATCTAGCTAAGTGTCCATGAAACTCCCATTTGGCTCTTCCTCTCCCATGTAAGTTACAATTCATCCCAAATTCGACCTATGAAGTATATGGATAAGTATATTAACCTTATAATCCATCCAAAAACAATAGGCTTCCCATATATTCTAATTTGCAAGAGAAAGATACCATTTAACATAGGAATTCTAGCTAGTGTGGGCCCCATAGTCTCCATGTGTCTTCATGGTCCATTACCACTTCCATTTTCTCTTGTATTTATTTAATAAGCTACATTATTAAATATTTATCCCCTTCTAATGTCTAAACATCATTTATTATCCCCCTTATTCCAAATATCAAAGCTTCCACCCCCAACCTAGGAAACTAGTGATTTTCCTCCTTGGCAATTATTTGACTTTTAGCCTCCATTTGACAACTTTCATGAACATGGAAAATGTGATTTGGACATTGTGACCCAATGCAGAATTTGGGACATTAAAAATTCTCCCTTCCCAATATTTCTTGTCCTCAAGCAATTTCAAACATGGTTGTTGAAGAACCTACTTTCTGTATGATACTATGAAGTTTCCACTGAGCTGCCCACTTTGAGTGTTTGAGATTCCATGAATATTTTAGAGAGGAACCACCATGCTTGATTCTGCACTACTCTGATTAACATCACCTTATTAAATAGGGAATCCATATCCTATACTGCTTGTTTCCCAAACAATTTGAAATCAATGGGACTAAAAACTATCCCAGGGTCCCATTGCTTGCATTGCACTCCAACAATTAATAGTGCTCTCCAACCCATACCATTTGGAAAGAGAATTCTTGGATCCCATTTTATTGTATGCATTCTTCCAAACATCATGAGTGCATAATATATATAATCAAAGTATATAACAACATAATAAGAATGTACATCAAGGAAGTGCCTCACCAAGAAATCATGAAAGTGCTTATACCTCCCAGTGAGTAGACTACCATTTTCCAAGTGCATACATGCTTCAAGTGACCAATCAAATCTGCTCCAATGAAATAGGAGAGGATCCCATGTCCTATAATGCTGCTTCCAAATAATGTAATATGTATCAAAATAATAATCAACCATTTTTTCTTTCATCCAGGAAGTGAATGAAGAACCTCCACCAAAATATGAACCAAATAAGGAGCAAATAAAACATGAAGACTTCAAGTGTCTCAAAGAAGTCTCATCAATACACCGATGAATATGTATATCATCATGAAATAATAGAGGATATTGCTTCCAATAATAATTTTCCTCAATCATATCCCTCTTCACCCAAGTGTTGGATGAAGTTCCTCCAACATCAAATGAACGAAGTGTTGAGTAAGAAAAACCATGAGTCTTCAAGTGACTCAAATGAACATCATAGGTGCACCCATGTAGATGTGTATAATCATAATGTAAACAAGGATGCTGATGCAAATGTAAATAATATGGTTCTCTAATAATTCCATCATCAAAAGGAGAAATAGAATTTCCATGCTCTTCATGTGGCACCATAAAAAAGAAACCTTTCACCCATACTTCATTAGGATGACTGCTGCAAAATTTAGAAGTGTAGGATATAAGAGAAAGAACCAACTCGTCCAAATGATCAGTAAGTGAAAAAAGTTTAAAATGTGAAGTATCCATAGGGGTAGGATTATTCACCTCCCTAGAAAATGCAAAAATTTCCTCATGGGTTGGTTCCAAGGTGGTGGAATTATGCACTTCTTCAAAAATTGTGTAACCATTTTCAAGAGGCAACTCAAGTTCCTCTTCCACCATTACTGGTGATTGGATCTCATCACTATAATCCTCAAGCACATCAAGAACCTGCAATTTTTCATGTTTCTCATGATCCATAATGTCATGAGAATCCTCCAAGAAATCTACCTTATGAAAATCTGAAACATCGAAGGAAAAACAAGTGTCTTGCAACTTTTCAAGAATTTGCTCATTTTGAATTGTGAGCTTATGAATAAATTCATTATTATTCAAGTATGATTCATGTAACCATTCACTAATCTCAATGAAATTTTTTCTATCAAAAAGCAAAGAAATGAAATTACCTTTGCTGTTTCACATTGCTCTTTGAATATTCTCCATGTCTTCAAGGAATGATGGCTCCTCCAAGGAAGTAGCTCACCAACAAGAATTTGATACCAATGCTTGAGTGTCATGGAGTATTCTAAGGGCCTCTTGGATATTCTTTTCATTCATCTTTAAGGACCCTTAAAGAAAATGAGGCTCCTGCAAATGAACCTCCTCATCTTCTTCCTTCTTGCTTGGACCAACTTCATGAAGCTCAAGTGGTGATGGGGAAGTTGATCTTGTTTCTTCTTTAACTGCTACAAGGTTTTAATTTTCATGTTTAATGGAATTTTGGCTTTCAGAAACATTTTGAAATATGATCTCTATGTCACCAACATAGAGTTGTGAGCACCCATCAGTAGGTACTCCTTCATAGTTCAAGCATCCATCAGTAGATGCTCTTTGTTTCATTTCCAAGGTAGCATGTGTCTCAAAATTATCTTCAGTATTTTCAATAAAAACTTCTTCATACTCATGTGATGTCTCTTCATATTTTTCAGAGTCACTTGGGAGTGAATTTTGATCATCTTCATGTACTACTTCTTCTACTCCACCTATTTTAGAACTAGGTGGTTCATGGGTCTCCTCCTTTCGCTCTTTCAAACAAGCTGATGCATTTTTTTCCTTGGTTTTCTTAAATTCAATATATGTTATCCAAATTTGGATAGCCAAAAAATTTGAATCATTTCATAATATTATTGTTCATGTCTTCAAATATAGGTTCCATGCTTTTTATTATCTCCTCACCATCATATGAGGTTCCTCTTTTATCCCTAGTCATTTTTTCCTCTTCAACAAAAACACTTTTGGTTTCAATATATAATGGTGGTCACTGAATTATTGTCCTCATAAATATCAGACCACATTAGGTGCCAAGGTAATGCTATGATACCACTATAATGTCCCCTTTTTGGAATTTTATTAAAATGCCCAGTTTTCCATTTTTTTCGCAATTTTGGCTCTTGACTAGTTTTGATGTCTAGACCTCCAAATTGACCCAAATGCTTCCAAATTTTCACTAAAGGTACATAAATGATAATATAAATTAAATATAATTTTTATGTATGTTTTTTGACCTCCCAGTTACTTTTGCAAACTTTTTTAATGTTATGTTCAAAGTAGGAGTCTTTACTAGCAAATTGGGGCTCCAATTCCCCCTTGGTAATTGCCGGAAATAGCTTCACAAATGATCCCAAAGTCACTTGAATTTATGAATAGAGGCTGGGTATTTGTAAGGAAACTTTTGAAATTCTCATATGCATCATGGTTCATTTTTTACAGGCTGTTATGACTCTTTCCAAAACAACTCCCAAGTCACAATTTCGACCCTTCGGAAAAATGCACCAAATCTTCTCCCACTGCAATAAAAATGAGTAAAATGGATTTCAATGCTTAATTACTGAACATGATACTTGAAATAAACATTAATTTCAGTCCATCCATCATATATTTATCAGATATACATTCCTCCATTCGAAATAATAAGCATTACCATGGCATATATCAAAATGGAGTGGAAATGGTCATTGTTTGCTCATTAAAAGTCACCTTGACATACAAATCTTGGGAATTTAGACTTGAAAATTTCTGAGGATGAATAAAAGAGCATGTATAAATTATTACAATCTGAAATGGACAATGAAATGCTCTCCCAATTCGAAATCATCAGCATTACAATGGTTCACAACAAGATAGTGGGGAAATGACACTATTTCTTCATTGTTCAACATTTTTACATGAATTATTTTGGGTATTTAGACCTGAGAGTATTATGAACATGAAATATAAAGCATATAAATAAGCACATAATATAATTGGAATTATAATATTCCCCAAAGAGATCAATATCTCACCCAAAGCGCAATCCCTCCATTGGCATGAATATGGTGTGAAAACTGGAAATAGTTGAGAGAGAGTGTTGCATTAATAGAAGAATCCACACGATTTCATGTAGCTTACACCTACAAATAAGAATCCATTAAATCTCCATGAAATACCTGAGTGGCCTTTCCAAACACCAACTAGGATGGGAATCTTTCACCCTCGACATTGGCTTAAGCAAGAAAACTAGTCATCCATTAGCTCTCACAATTCACAAATGAGAAAAAGATTCTTCTCATGGCTGATCCCTGTATTTTATAAATATTATTAGTCTCATAAGGTTCCAAATCCACCCATAAACCAAATCCATGTCGAATTGGTGTGGCTTCTCATGCTATGCCATGTGGCCTCTCTCTTCACCTTCCCTCTTCTCCCAAATTTGAGTAGGAGCCTCTTGGCCTTCTCCAACTCCCAAATTCGACCTATAAGATGCTCTATTCAGTCCTGACATGTTAGTATGTCAGCCTTTATATCTGACTTGTGTCATAACTGTCATAGAATCTCCATTATTGGTGTCATAGATGTCATAAATGTAAGGGGAATCTAGCCAAGTGTCCATGAAACTCCCATTTGGCTCTTCCTCTCCCATGTAAGTTACAATTCATCCAAAATTTGACCTATGAAGTATATGGATAAGTATATTAACCTTATAATCCATCCAAAAACATTAGGCTTCCCATATATTCTAATTTGCAAGAGAAAGATACCATTTAACGTAGGGATTCTAGCTAGTGTGGGCCCCACAGTCTCCATGTGTCTTCATGCTCCATTGCCACTTCCATTTTATCTTGTATTTATTTAATAAGCTACATTATTATTAAATATTTTTCCCCTTATAATGTCTAAACATCATTTGTTATCCCCGTTATTCCAAATATCAAAGCTTCCACCCCCAACCTAGGAAACTAGTGATTTTCCTCCTTGGCAATTATTTGACTTTTAGCATCCCTTTGAAAACTTTCATGAACATGGAAAATGTGATTTGGCCATTGTGACCCAATGCAAAATTTGGGACATTACAAGAAGGAACCTCACAAATAGATGTAGAGGGTTGGTTTTCTTCTTTGCATACCCTGAACAACACTGGAAGGGAAGGCATAGCCTGAGGGGCTGGGTAGCAGAGAAGGGGATGCTTCCTTGTGTTGGGTGTGTAGATGTATTAGAAGTCATGCTAGATCTGGTGTAGGTGTCCATAGCTCTATGGCTGAGCTCACTAGCTTAGTAGTAAACCTCCCCACCTCCTTTACAGCCTAATAAACCCAAATGGTAGTTGGCTTGGTTGTTTCTTGTGTGATCCTTGGCTGAACAGTCTATGAAACCCAGAAGTGAGATGGCTTGGCTCTGTAGCCCGATAAATCCATATGTTTGACTTGTTTTTCCTTGCATCCCTATAATCCCAACTATGTTGATTTGGCTAAGTTTTGTTGTATATTTGGCTATGTGCGAGCATGCTAGTGTCCCTTATTCCTTGTGGAAATTATGCTCATATTGGGGGTGACAGTGCTGCTGAGAGATTGATGAGCACATTGGCCTATGGTTGGGTGGAATGTTGCAACAACATAGCTGGTTGCAGACAAGTTCTTTTCAAGATAAGTATTTCTTGTGTGCAATCTATGCAACTGTATTTATTTAATGAATTGTGATGAACATGTTGAATTCTTTGATGGATGTATTTGCTTCCTATATATATTGCATGTTTACACATATGTTTATGTTTTAAGTTCAATGAATTCTATATTATCCATGTGTTCAATGCTGCATCTGTAATTGCTTGATGGAATATGATTAGCCTGTTTAATGGGTTGAATTGATGAGTTGATCCATTGTATGGCTGCAATTGGATGAATCTATGTATGTTTCCTTCAATGCATTTTAAACTAAGTTGCAAGGTTAGATTGGCCGAATTGGTGATGTCCTAGATGATAAAATCGATCAAAGACTTTAGTTAAAAAGTTGATTTTTTTGCTAGAAAACTTCCTTTCCGCAACTTGCGGGATGTAGGATGCAGGTTTTGCAGATCTCGGTTTCCGCAATTTTACCTCCGCAACTTCCTTTATGCATGCGGGATGCAGGATGTAGGATCACAATTTAGCTATTCGACAATTTCACAACTCAAGTTTTCCACGTCGTCGATTTTTGCGGGATGATTCTGAGCTGTTGACTTGATTTCGGATGTGGAACAGTTTTTTATCGTTGATTTCTGTCATGTTTTCTCTCCGCCGTCCGATATCCTCTAAGATATTTCCTTGCAAATCGTCAAACTGATCAATGGAAGATGGGAGGGAGCATGATAGTTTTGGAAATGTCAAGAAGTATTTCATGACCATGCCCCATGTTTCAACGAACAACAAAGGTTCTTGATGAAATTTTTAATTCCGCAGGTAAATGGGGTATGGGTACGCAACATCTTAATATTTAGACTTGGAGATTGCATCTCATGGTGCTTGGGGCGCTACACTCTCCTCACTTGAATAATTATTCTTCCCAAGTCCCCACCTTAAAGGAATTATTTATCTTAGCTTGTGAGTTAGTAAGTACATCTTTGTGAAGCTTATTCGCTCTGATCCATTGTCATTTATAGGTAGTGGGTTGGTAGAAAACATATTTCACATGCCACTCTTATCCTTCGATTGGTAAGGTCAGATATTTCACACAGTAGATTGGTGGTAATATTGATACAACCTACATGATGATGGGGATGGAGGGAGTCAGGGAAGGGAGGAGGGAGCAGAGCTCTGCTTCCTCCTCCCTTCCCCACCTCCCTCCGCCCCCACTAACTAGAAATTGTTTGTGAAACTGGAGGAGCACCGAAGAGCTAGTTGGTTATTTTAGGGTTGGTAAGGTGGATTCAAAAAACGTCCTCTCCTTTTAGTCAAGCAAATCCTCTCTTGAAACACGTATTTTCATAAGGCCGCATGAATGGAAGAAGAACCAAAAGCAACAACAAAATAAACAATGAAGACCTTCACACCCCTTCACTATACATTCTGGTCATTTTTCTGTTTTCTTGGTTGTGATTTATTCCACATGACTTTAACTACTCAAATCAATTAATTTCAATCCAGAAGCCCTGTCTCGTACGCAATTAAACCATGGCTTGCATGTTTCTTTTTTTCTTTCTTAAATTTTGATGGAATCCATGGTGGCTTGAACATGCTCTTAGATAGACCATAGTGTGAAGTTCTTGAGTAGTCAGTGCATTGTTTTGTTTGTGCATGGAAAGGAAGCTTAACAGTGAAAGAGAAGTAGTGTTTACAGCATGACCACAATGGATATATTGTAACCCATCTCTCAAGTCATGGAGGTGTTAAAGAAACACAAAATGAATCACACATTGAACTACTTTTGCAAGATTTGCAAGCAAGATATTCGTCTCAGGAAGATCCCTTGGTGGTCAAAGGAGAGCCCATGCCCCCACGTCCATTGCCACGGACACACTCACTAAAACTGAATTTCAGAAGAGAAAGCATTAGAGGAAATTTAAACTCAAAATGGGCCTCCTAAGGAAAATTAATAAAATAATAAAATAATAGAATAATATTTATTAATTTTGGAGGAAGAAAAGAAAAAAAATACTTTTTTTTGTTTGTATTTTCAACATATCTCCCTGTTTTTTTACTCAAATTTGGATCAGGAGAGCTCGTTGGATGCGGAATTAAATTCCGTATCCAATGAGTACCCACTTGACATACTTTTGATGGGCCCCGCTACTCCAAAAACAAGAAATACCTGAAAAAACATGATGATGATGTCATCATCACGTTTTTTCAGGTATTTCTTGTTTTTGGGTTAGAGGGGCCCGTCAAAAGTATTCCGAGTGGGTACTAGTTGGCTGTGGAATTTAATTCCACATACAATGAGCTCTTCTGATCAAAATTTGAGTAAAAACATAAGGAGATATGTCGAAAATACCTATCCCAAAATTTATATTAAAAAATTGTTTAAGAGGTGCTCCCTTTTTTAATTTTAAAGCATTTTGATTGGATAATACATGATGACATGGAATTTGTATTATTTTTGGAAGACCCATTTTAAATTGAAATTTCCTCTAATGAGGCCCAGAGCTTTAGATCAAAAATCAATGGAGGCGAAGGAGAAGGATGAATAGGGTTTGGATCATTAATGAAAGTAATCTAATGTATGCTTTGCGAAAGAATCCAAAACAAAGTTGGCGGTTTGCATATTGGGACTTCGTAGATGATCTCATTTGGGTTCTCGAACGATAATTGCCTATACATTTCACTTATTTTCTAAAATAAAAATAGATTTGCAACTAATTTTTTTTAAGTGTAGATGTGCGAATAGTTGAAAGAAATAAACCTTTAAATAAGATATCATAAATGAGAAATGATTGCCAATCAATTAGATGGCTACAACTTTGGAAATGTAACTTTATTAACCCTTTTTTCGCTGCCTTAAAAAACACATGTTACTCATAAGGTCATGATCCAAATTATTCTAAATCATTGATGAAAAAAATTAATCTAAACAGTTGGTTTTTCGACATTGTTTCACATGTCAAGTTTTAAGCTGTATAGTTCCTCTAATCCAAATTATTCTAAACCATTGATGAAAAAAATTAATCTAAATAGTTGATTTTTCTACATAGTGTCACATGTCAAGTTTTAAGTTGTATAGTTCCTCTACACCAGGGATTTTGAAAGTCCTTCTCAAAACATTGAAAAAAATTATTCTATAGATTTTGATGAAATCCGGTTAACATGGAATTTTCCAAACTTTTAAAGATGCCATTACTCGAATAATAAATTTGTGAATTAATTATTTTATTGAAAATTTACTCGAAAGTTACCTTTAATAAAATGTTCAAATGAATAAACATCTGAATTAAATTTAAATTTATTATTGAACTAAAACTTAAAGAATAAAATAAAGAAATTATTTTATACACAGGTCACCTACAGAAAAAACCCTTGCTCAAATATCCGAGCTTGTAAATAAATAATTATAATAGGATGGAATAACATATTAATTATAATAATACCATTAATGCAAGAAAAATTTAAACAGTAAAAGATTTCTATTATGCAGTCAAATAAGGGTAAAAACCCTAATTTACAAAATTACATTAAGAGCTCAAAAGAGATAATCTCTATGCTTTAGAACTAAACAAAGTATGGCTTGATAGGCCGCAAGATCTATTAACATAATAGTATACAAAAACAAGTAAAACAACATCTACAAGTCACGGCTTGAGTCGGAGTACCCTGCTAGAAGCAAGGGTTTAACAAAAAAACTAAACAAGTAGACCGACGAACAGTAACCCATGAAGGGTAACTAGCAGGCCGTAACTTTCCAACCGAAAAATGTTCCTTAAGGATTGAACAAGAATGGAAGGCCATTGGTTAACCAGGGCTTACCCGTAGCCAGAGTGTCGACCTTTACTTGAATGTTCTAGCCGCCAATAGAGGTGCGAACTGTTACCTGCAACATTGGAGAAACCACGATAATTAAAATGTGCTTCATATTGTATACTGAATTAAGCTTTAAGTCTTAAAACTTTTTAAAAGCAATTTCGTACTTGGAATTGAAAGTTATGTAGCCATCAAGAAATAGTAGCACCGCCACCAATGAGACAAGGAGCCAAACCTTCATGCTCCCCGTGAAAGAGACGATGTAGACGCATGCACATGCCGCTGCTTGCAGTAGCAAGAAGAAGTTTGAGAAATGGCCAAGCAAGGACTAGGCAATGAAGCTGGAACTGTCACCACAATGCAAAGCATGATAACAACACTCTCGAAACCCTACGATGAGGACAAAGTTGTAACAGCAGCAAGAAACTTTTTAAACTATCCCTGCAGGTAGGACATGGAGGAACGAGCCAAAAACCACTCACAGGCTAGGCCATAAGCCGTAAGTCATGGCTCTCTACAAACTCATGCAAAGGTAAAACTCACAGTGCACAACAATAGTTTGAAAACGAAGAAGGGAAACTGAAACAATTTAAACTAGGACTCAGAGCTCATTTATTAAACAATAGGGTAACATGGCAGCCATGGAAACAATTGTAGAGCGGCCTGAAGGCCCGAGAACCACGGAGGTTAATAACAAAGAATAGGGTTACAACGAATTTTATACTTCCAACACTTGGCTGAGAAGAAACCACATGGTCACTTAAATTTTAACCATGCAGTGGGTCATCGCAATAGTCACCTGCATGCAATGATTTACAATGATTTATATTATAATCTGTGAACATTCATGTAAGTTTCATATTCATTCAAACGTTTATAAAGTTCCATGATCTTATATATGTATCATCATGCTGTAGCTTGGGCATATAACCATCAACTCTTAGATCGTTGACAAGTTTAAGATACGGTCATCATGTATTTCAGAACTATGATGATTGTATACCTATGTTTTATAATACAAAACCTTACCCTTAAACCAATCGATGGAGTGGTTCTAATGCCTCATTCTTTTACAATATCAAAGTCATAACATGAACTTTATAATTACCATGTTTATCCATATTAAGCTATACGCTGACCTAGCAATCGATGCAACATTATTAACTTTAGTTTTCTCAAATTAATCCATGCATGAAAGCTTTAGATTATCGTTAACCATATATACATTTCATCATAGCATCGATATTACATTTATGAATATTGGTAAGCCTTGTGCTTATCGTAACTTTGTTTATGTAGAAATCATATGATACTTTGGGAGATACCAAGTAAAAGGATTTTTAACCACCTAGCAAACTATAATATTCATTATATAGTAATCCTTATATTCTATGCCTGGCTAATCTTGTTGCTATCAACAATTATGTTGTGACATTATAAATTTGCACAACATAGTAGTACTAGAATCATGAACACTATTAATGTTACTGGTTTATAACTTTGATTTGATTCTAAACTTGTATGTCTAATAAACAAGATAGGTTATGCATGTTTGTGAGTTTCATAGAAACCAATAAATAAGTTGGTGGAAAAATTATGAGTTTGATAAGTGTAATAAGAAAACACTTCTATAAATCCTTTTACATAGCTCCGGTCAACGAGATTTAATAGCTTTTGGTTATATTTCCCAAACATAGTGTGTACTAATATTTTTCACTATGCCTTTGATTAGTAAAATGGATTTAGGATTTTTAGATGCTTAGCACGGTGTGGGAAGTCGATATTTATCGAAAAAATCCACTTCAGTAAACTGTTTGAGGTAGTAACTTAATGCAATAGAAGTATTATAGAAAAATAAGAAACTGAATGGGAATAATCCCACTAGAATCTAAGTCCCTAGAACTGCATGTTTCACTGTAATGTTTAGAACTTTACAAACAGTAATCTTCATTTAAGAAGATAAATACCAAGCAGTTGGTTATACTAATACTATAAGTTGATAATGTATAATACTGTTAGACAATTATTATAGCATTACAGGTTATGCACTCTAAAGTAGAAGTAACTTACAACAACGATCACAAGTTGTGAACCAAGGAAACTATTTACTGTTGCTACTTACATTGAAGAAAGAAACTCATTTACATGTACTTCGTTTACAAGAATAATTGAAAGAAACAAAACTACTTGTTTTACCCCATAGAAGTAGCTTGATATATCACAGCTTATTATTTTGCAAATAGAAATATTGTTGGATGCTTTATGAAATTAAAGACGTTACTCGATCATTCATACCTGTAAAACCTGTAAGAACAAGTAAGCTTTCTGCGTTAACTTAAACGCTAAGTAAGCCCCGGAATCCAAAAACAGTTCCACCTACTTGTCGTAAATAAAAACTCATCAGCAAATTGAAAGAAAAATTATTGCACAAGTTAAATCTAACCTTGTATCAAAAAGTAGAATGCTATAATCAAGATTATGTATAAACTAATCTAGTAACTGTTTTTTTTATAGCTAACTGTTAGTTGTTAGTAAACCGTAGTCTCAACATTTTATGTTTTCAAAATTTTAAATTTTTGTGAAATTTCGTGGTTTTGACATGCGGTATCAAAGCACAAGGTTCAAACACTAGGCCCTTATGAAGCCCAACTAGCTTTTAGGAAACAGTAAAACTGAATTATTATGTTGACATATTTTTCTTTTAAATGTTATTCAACTGAGAATTGTTTTCTGAAGTTTAATAGATAGGTATGGAAAGGTTGGAAGAGTATGCAAAGGAGGAATATCCAGTTACTGAAACAGGAAATCTAATAAGAGATCCTTTACTAGAGGATTTAACGACCAATTCCTCAGAATTGTTACAAACTGTAAAAGACCTAAAAACTGAAATGGAGTCTGTAACGCTAGAAAATGAAAGGATTCTGAGGGCTCAAGAAGAGCTCAATCAGATCCTAATTGAAAAGTTTCAAACTGAGGGTAGGGGTATAAGAACAGAATGAGAAGACACAAGTCATCAACGTAAATCTAAAAAGATGAAACATACTAAAACTAAAAGTAGTTCATCTTCTGAAGTCTTTGGTGAACAATGAAATTACCATTCTACTAGTGACAATAGTGATGATAATCAATACACTAAAAAGAGGAAATACAAACCTTATGAGGAGATTTCCAGGGAATTCAAAAAGATAAAACCACCAACCTTTAATGGAGAGACTGAGAAGGGGGAGGAAGCTGAATCCTGGTTATCTGGGATGAAGAAGTACTTCCAAATATATAACTATTCTAACCAGTTAAAGGCTAGAATGGATATTTATAACCTCTCAGGAAAGGCAGACATTTGCTGGTAGGACTTGAAAAGAGTTAAGGGAATAAAAGAGAAAAATGTAAACTAGAGTACCTTTAAGAGGTATTTCAAAAAGAAATTTTTGTCTGAGCAATATTATGAGGAAAGAGCAAAGGAATTTTATGAGCTAAAGTTAGGATCAATGACAATGAAAGATCTGAACAGCAAGTTCTTAAGTCTACTTAGGTATGTACCATACCTTGTAGATGAGAAACCAAAGGTACAACGATTCCTCAGCTATTTAACTTATCATATTAAGGATAGGATTGAATATGATAACCCAAAGACCTTGGAAGAAGCTATGAGAAAAGCTAGCTTCTGTTTTGAGCAGAATCGAAAGAAAGAACGCTTGGCCAATTGGAAGGATAGGAAAAATAATAATCAATTTGAACAAAAGAAGAAGGATTTTGTGCCTAATAGAAATTCTAAGAACAATAAGGCCAAAAATTATCCTAATAACAAGAACTTCAAAGGAAATAAGAACAATACACCCAACAACCAGAATAATTCTAAAGGTAAGGAATTTGCAAATAATCATGGAAATTTTACCAAGAACTTTGAGTGTAAAGAGCCTATCAAGTGTTGGGAGTGTAATGGCCCACACTATGCTTCCGGCTGTCCAAATCGGAAGAAGACTGTTAGAAACATTCATACCATATAAGAGGAGATGACCGTTGGGGAACTAGCGAGGACCATGCCCAGAATCAACGCATCCTTAGAGAATCGACAAGCTGAATATCAGACTTCCATGGTGGAAGTAGAAGGTATGATAAATTAGACCGCTGTAACTATTTTGATTGATCCAGGAGCTAGTCTCAGTTATATTGCACCTCAAATAGTATAAAAATGTAAGTTATCTGTTGAAAAATTTGAGAATTCATGGTTAGTTTAGTTAGCCACTGGTGCTAAAAGGAAGGTAACTTGTTTTGTAAAAGAATGTGCAGTAGTTATGGATAATTTTGAAACTGTTGTCAAGCTTAATTTTTTTCCTCTTATTTCTTATGATTTGCTGATTGGTATGGACTGGTTAGAACCACATAGAGTAATTCTAAACTGTTATGATAAAACTTTCACATGTTTAAACGATGATGAAAAACCAGTAAGTGTTAAAGGAATCCCTAGAAAAACCACCATAAGGCAGATTTCTGCCCTATAGCTTAAGAGAGTTGTTAGAAAGGGATGTAAAGCTTATGCAGTAACGATAACTGATGAAGAGAGTCTAATTAAAACAGATAAGTTAAAGGTGGAAGACATACCAGTCTTAAGAGAATATGTTGATGTATTCCCCGAAGAAATTTTGGGATTACCTCCGAAAAGGGAATTGGATTTCACCATTGAGCTGGTACCATGTGCAGTACCCAGCTCAAAGGCCCCTTATCAAATGAGCATACTCGAAATTAATGAATTAAAATCTCAATTAAAAGAATTAATTGATAAAAAGTATATTCGACCAAGTGTGTCTCCCTGGGGGGCACCTGTCATCTTCATTAAGAAGAAGGATGGAACCATGCGACTTTGCATAGATTACCATCAGTTAAATAAGATGACCATAAAAAATAGATATCCATTGCCCCGCATAGATGATCTGTTTGATGAACTACGTGAAGCCACCAGTGTTTTCGAAAATAGATTTAAGGTCTGGATATCATGAAGTAAGGATTAAATATGAATACATCTTTAAGACAGCTTTCAAAACTAGATATGGTCATTACGAATTTGCCGTAATGCCATTTGGGCTTACCAATGCCCCAGCCATTTTCATGTGTTTAATGAACAACGTTATGCATAAGTATTTAGATAAGTTTGTGGTTGTATTTATCGATGACATTCTAATCTATTCAAAAACTGAAGAAGAACATAAAGAACATCTAAAAATTGTTTTGCAAGAGTT
Organism: Pseudotsuga menziesii; assembly: GCA_001517045.1. Classification (NCBI taxonomy): domain Eukaryota; kingdom Viridiplantae; phylum Streptophyta; class Pinopsida; order Pinales; family Pinaceae; genus Pseudotsuga; species Pseudotsuga menziesii. Next base: position 37,578 of record LPNX010700098.1, on the reverse strand, counting down.
GCGAGATCATCAACTCTTCGCAAAGTTTAGTAAATGTGATTTCTTCAAGGATAAGATTCAGTATTTAGGTCATGTGGTGAACAAGGAAGGAATTTCCTTAGATCCTGAAAAGATAAGGGCAATCGAAGATTGGCCGGTTCCTAAGGCATTACCGGTTACTACCAGAGGTTCACTGAAGCTTTTTCGAGGATAGCAAATCCGATAACTTCCTTGTAGAAGAAGGGAAAGAAGTTCAATTGGAATCAGAAATGTGAAGAAAGCTTTAAAAAGTTAAAATCTTTATTAACCAGCACACCTATTTTAAGAATAGTTGATCCTAATAAATAACTTGCATTGTGCACTGACGCCTGTAATGATGGCTTAGGCGGTGTTCTGACTCAAGAAGGGCATGTTATTTCCTATGAGTCTAGAAAGTTAAAAGTTCATGAAAAGAATTATGCAACATATGATTTGGAATTAGCAGCTGTAATACACACCTTAAAGATGTGGCAAGATCACCTAATTGGCAGAAAATTTGTCTTAATGACTGATAATAAAGGATTGAAGTATATGTTAGATCAGCCTAATCTAAATTCCAGACAAGCTAGGTGGTTAGCTTTCTTAAGCGAATATGATTTTGAAATTCAGCACATAAAAGGTAAAGAAAATAAAGTTGCTAATGCATTAAGTAGGAATGCAAGGCTGAATTTTACAGCAGCTATTAGCACTTATGCTACAGATTTGGATGAATAGCTTAAAGAAGAAATAGAACAAGATGAAATTTACAAGAGTTTGCAAGCTAAAACTAAAGAGAATCCAACAAAAACTTAAGTAAAGGTTACAATTTAAATGAAAATGAATTTTTACTGTATAAAGGTAGAATGTATGTACCTAACGTACCTAAAGTTAAGCTGTTAATTCTGGATGAAATTTGTAAAACTCTATACTCAGGTCATCCAGGTTATCAAAAGACTATAACTATGTTAAGAAAAGAGTATTTTTGGCCAAATATGAAAACTGAAGTAGTAGAATATATTGCTAGGTGTTTTGAATGTCAACAGGTAAAAATTGAACATCAACACCCAGCTGGTTTGCTTCAGCCATTACCCATTCCTAGCTGGAAATGGGAGATAATTTGTCTAGATTTTATTACTGGGCTTCCTAGAAATCAAAATCAAAATGATTCTATCATGGTAGTAGTGGTTAAGTTAAGAAAAGCACCTCACTTTATACATGTTAAAACTACTTATAAAGCTACAAACATAGCTGATGTTTTTCTAAAACAGATTTTTCGATTGCATGGAGTACCAAAAGTCATAATCTCAGATAGAGACCCTAATTTTACAGGAAACTTTTGGAAGTCTTTGTTTAAAGGGTTAAACACTACATTAAATTTTAGTACTTCTTTCCATCCTCAAACAAATAGACAAACTGAAAGGGTAAACCAAGTACTGGAAGATCTATTAAGAATGTATGTGAAAGACCAGCTAGGTAAATGGGAGGATTATTTACATCTGGTAGAATTTGCTTATAATAATAATTATCAGACATCAGCTAGATTTATTCATTTTGAAATTTTATATGGAAGAAAATGTAATACTCCTATCTCTTGGAGTAATCCAGTGGATAGATTGGTATTAGGTCCAGAACTATTAAAAGAAATGGAAGAAATTGTAAAGCAAGTGCATGGAAATCTAAAAGTAGCACAGGATCAGCAAAAAAGTAAAGCAGACTTAAAAAGAAATCCAAAGGAGTTTCAGGTAGGTGAACATGTGTTCATTAAGGTAAGGCCCAAAAAGAGCTCTCTGAGATTGGGGAGTTGCGCAAAATGGCACCTCGTTACTGTGGTCCATTTGAAATTCTGTCTAGGATTGGACAAGTAGCTTATCAATTAGCATTAACACCCAATTTAAGAGTACATAATGTTTTTCACATTTCCGTATTAAAGAAATATGTTCATGACGCTACTCATGTTTTTAACTGGAACGATGTATAGGTGGAACCAGAAGGAGATTTTCTGGTGGAACCGGACTGTATCCTCGGGCGGAGGGAGATCACACTTCGGAACTGCACCATTGGACAGGTGAAGGTGCAATGGAAGCACCTTAGTCCAGAGGAAACCACCTGGGAATTGGAAAGTAATATGCGAGATGCATATCCAATTTTGTTCCAAGGGAATTCTCAGGATGAAGAATAAATAACATCGAGGAAGATGTTGTATTCTAAGGAGGTGTGTATGTCACATGCCCCAATTTTGCAAAAATGGTATTATCATATTTGATTTTATTTCAAGACAATATGTTAAATTTTATGCTAAGTTGTAATTGCTGACTCAGTAGAGTCAAGGATGTTGAATGTAATTTTGAATATTTTAATTATAAATAGATAAAAGTGGAGACAACAGCTTGGGAGAGTTGTTAAAAGAGTGTTTACTGGTCAAGTTGGTGGAGGAGACTCGGTGGAGAGAAAATAGACAAGTGGCAGCATCCTCAAACACTTCCAATGTTGTAGGTGGCAACCTCCCTACATTTGGGGTCATGATCCCCCAAGAAAGTGGGATCAGAGCAGGTGGCTCAATTAATGACAACTGACCCAAAAAGACCTAGGAAATCTTAATAAAAAGTCCCATTGAAGAGAGTTGAGGCTGCTCATTCCAGGGAAGTGTTCATTCAGGTGAATGTACTTCAGAGGATTTCATTGGGAAGAGAATTTTATGGAAGGTGTTTGAGGGGTAAACTGCAGAAAGTGATCTAGTGCATATTTTTAGCTGAAGGATCTTACTGCTGAGTGCAGAGTGATTACTGAGTCATTGGACTAGTATTTTGTTTCTTTCTCCACCAGTTCTCAGCCAAGGAGACTAGGAACATGCTCGGGGGTCCTGAGAAAATGTTGTTTGAGTGCCCTCTAGGAGTTGGTAGGGAGGAAGGACCTTCCGACACTGTTATTGTCCAGCTTAAATAGGTTCTACAGTGTTTTATTTTACTATGTTAAAAGTTTATATCTGAGACTGAATGATTAATGAATGATTAAATGTTTAGTAGTGAACTGATAGAAATTGTAACCCTTTAGTTATTTGAAATATTGAATCTGTAATTGATGAAAAATAATCCTAACCTGTGTTTTTCCACGTCTGGAATGGACCAGACCGTACTCTAGCACATGCAGTATATTTTTAAAATAGATGAAGGATATGATAGAAATCTGGAATGAATAGAGTTATTATGTATTTCAGAATATTGGAATAATTTATTTCTGTATGTAGTTGTTATCAGAGAAGAACAATATCCTGTTAGTAAGTTTATTGTTAGCTAGATTGTTGTTGTAAAAATGCTAGAAAAAGAAATAGCCAAATGCTTTACAGATAGCTGGTTATTATATTATCAAGTGATTCAAATAAATAAGTCATTACTTTTATGCAGTACTTTATTCTGTAAAATTATACTATGAACCTATAACAGAGGCAAAAGAATTAACTTAGATAAAGCACTCATTTATTTCTGCGAAGAAAGAATAAAGTTGTTTTACATAGTTTATTTTATTGTTCATATTATCTAACTATATCTACAAATGTTCATATTTCAAGTAGGGTAATACTAGTATCGTTATTTTCTATAAATAAATTTAGTACAATAATGTAGAACATGGTAATACATAATAATAATAAACCTAACTATATTTTTTTTATTCAGTAAAACAATTAGAATACGATGGTAAATAACATTGGATAATGTTATTTATAAAAGAATTAAAACCTTTAAATAATATAAACAAAAGTTAATTATAAAATAAAGTACAGGGTTGAAACCCTCATAGCGTTAACATTGTAAATAATAATCTGTTAAACAATAATCCAAGGTTCTGAATTATTTATTATTTTGAACAATAAAACTATTGCATATTATTACAGTCCTTTAAGGACAGTGAAAGATAACAATGGAAATATAACACTATATACCTGTAACAATAATTAAATTAAATTTTATTATTGAACTAAAACTTAAAGAATAAAATAAAGAAATTATTTTATACACAGGTCACCTACAGGAAAAACCCTTGCTCGAATATTCGAGCTTGTAAATAAATAATTATAATAGGATGGAATAACAGATTAATTATAATAATACCATTAATGCAAGAAAAATTTAAACAGTAAAAGATTTCTATTACACAATCGAATAAGGGTAAAAACCCTAGTTTACAAAATTACATTAAGAGCTCAAAAGAGATAATCTCTATTATTTAGAACTGAACAAAGTATGGCTTGATAGGCCACAAGATCTATTAACATAACAGTATACAAAAAAAAGTAAAACAACATTTACAAGTCATGGCTTGAGCCGGAGTACCCTGCTAGAAGCAAGGGTTTAACAAAAAAACTAAACAAGTAGACCGAAGAATAGTAACCTAGGAAGGGTAACTAGCAAGCCATAAATTTCCAACCGAAAACTGTTCCTTAAGGACTGAACAAGCATGGAAGGCCATTGGTTAACCAAGGCTTACCCATATCCAAAGTGTTGGCCTTTACTCGAATGTTCTAGCTGCCAAGAGAGGTGCGAATTGTTACATGCAACATTGGAGAAACCACGATAATTAAAATGTGCTTCATACTGTATACTGAATTAAGGTTTAGGTCTTAAAACGTTTTAAAATCAATTTCGTACATGGAAGTGAAATTTATGTAGCCACCGAGAAACAGTAGCACCGCTAGCAGCAAGACAAGGAGCCAAACCTTCATACTCCCTATGATAGAGACGATATAGACACATGCACATGCCACTGCTAGCAGCAGCAAGAAGAAGTTTGAGCAATGGCCAAGCAAGGACTAGAAATCGAAGCTGGAACTATCACCACAATGCAAAGCATGAGAACAACACTTTCGAAACCCTACGACAAGGACAAAGCTGTAACAACAGCAAGCAACTTTTTAAACTATCTCTGTAGGCAGGCCACAGAGGAACGAGCCAGAAGCCACTCATAGGTCAGGCCATAAGCCTTAAGTCACGACTCTCTACAAACTCATGCAAAGGTAAAAATCACAGTACAGAACAAGAGTCTGAGAATGAAGAAGGGAAACTGAAACAATTAAACCAGGAATTGGAGCTCATCTATTAAACAGTAGGGTAACATGGTGGCCATGGAAATAGTTGTAGAGCGGCTCGAAGGCTCGAGAACCACAGAGGTGAATAAAAAAGAATAGGGTTACAACAAATTTTATACTTCCAACACTTAGCCAAGAAGAAACCACGTGGTCACTTAAATTTTAACCATGCAGTGGGTCATCGCAATAGTCACCTGCATGCAATGATTTACAATGATTTATATTATAATCTGTGAACATTCATGCAAGTTTTATATTCATTCAAACATTTATAAAGTTCCACGATCTTATATATGTATCATCATGCTGTAGCTTGGGCATAGAACCATGAACTCTCGGATCGTTGACAAGTTTAAGATATGGTCATCATGTAGTTCGGAAACTATGATGATTGTATACCTATGTTTTATAATACAAAACCTTACCCTTAAACCAATCGATGGAGTGGTTCTAATGCCTCATTCTGTTACAATATCAAAATCATAACGTGAACTTTATAATTACCATGTTTATCCATATTAAGCTATACGTTGACCTAGAAATCGATGCAACATTATTAACTTTAGTTTGCTCAAAGTAATTCATGCGTGAAAGCTTTAGATTATCGTTAACCATATATCCATTTCATCATAGCATCGATATTACATTTATGAATATTGGTAAGCCTTGTGCTTATCATAACTTTGTTTATGTAGAAATCATATGATACTTTGGGAGATACCAAGTAAAAGGATTTTTAACCACCTAGCAAACTATAATATTCAGTATATAGTAATCCTTATAATCTATGGCTGGCTAATCTTGTTGCTATCAACAATTATGTTGTGACATTATAAATTTGCACAACATAGTAGTAGTAGAATCATGAACACTATTAATGTTACTGGTTTATAACTTTGATTTGATTCTAAACTTGTATGTCTAATAAACAAGATAGGTTATGCATGTTTGTGAGTTTCATAGAAACCAATAAAATTGTTGGTGGAAAAATTATGAGTTGGCTAAGCATAATAAGAAAACACTTCTATAAATCCTTTTACATAGCTCCGGTCAACGAGATTTAATAGCTTTTGGTTATATTTCCCAAACATAGTGCGTACTAATATTTTTCACTATGCCTTTGATTAGTAAAATGGATTTAGGTTTTTCATATGCTTAGCACGGTGTGGAAAGTCGATCTTTCTCGAAAACATCCACTTCAGTAAACTGTTTTAGGTAGTAACTTAATGCAAGAGAAGTATTATAGAAAAATAAGAAACTGAATGGGTATAATCTCACTAGAATCTAAGTCCTTAGAACTACATGTTTCACTGTAATGTTTAGAACTTTACAAACAATAATCTTCATTTTAGAAGATAAATACCAAGCAGTTGGTTATACTAATACTATAAGTTGATAATGTATAATATTGTTAGACAATTATTATAGCATTACAGGTTATGCACTCTAAAGTATAAGTAACTTACAACAAAGATCACAAGTTGTGAACCAAGGAAAGTAGTTACTGTTGCTACTTACATTTAAGAAAGAAACTCATTTACATGTACTTCGTTTACAAGAATAATTGAAAGAAACAAAATACCTCACAAAAGTAGCTTGATATATAACAGCTTATTTACTAAGCTTATTATTTTGCAAATAGAAATATTGTTGGATGCTTTATGAAATTAAAGACGTTACTTGATCATTCATACCTGTAAAACCTGTAAGAACAAGTAAGTTTTCTGCGTTAAGTTAAACGCTACGTAAGCCCTGGAATCCAAAGACAGTTACACCTACTTGTCGTAAATAAAAAATCATCAGCAAACTGAAAGAAGAATTATTGCAGAAGTTAAACCTAACCTTGTATCAAAAAGTAGAATTCTATAATCAAGATTATGTAGAAACTAATCTAGTAACTGTTTCTTTTATTGCTAACTGTTAGCTATTAGTAAACCTTAGTCTCAACATTTTATGTTTTCAAAATTTTAAATTTTTGTGAAAATTTGGGGTTTTGACATTCGCCTTGGGAAGGATGAATGGGGACAATAACTTTCTGTCCATTCCCTTTTAATTTTATTCTTTCCTTGTCTAAAGATATTGATGCTTTCATTTTTCTTCCCCATGGTCGACCTACCAAGGCTGGGAACAAGCTGGATCCTTCCTTAGGGTTGATAATTTCGAAGTCAATCTTAGTCGATATGCCTTTTATTGTTGTATCAACATTTCTCCAAACCCCAATGGGTTCAATCAGTCCTTAGTCGGCTAATTTGAGGTATATTCCCGACTCCTTTAGTCGAGGTCTGCCCAACTATTCCCATTTGTCTTGTGTCATAATGTTTACTTGTGAACCAAAGTCGAGATTGACTTGTCGAACATGTTGTCCTTCAATTTCAAGATCGACAAGTGGGTCAACATCACTCTTGTCTTTTTTATTAAAACTGCATATATTTTATTTTGTTTATTTGTATTAATTTTGTGCTTCATATTATATAATAAGTCAAAGAATTGAGACACCGATTTATCATTCTATACTAAACTGAATAGTTCTTTAAGTGTGTTTTGTTGTCTTCCATCGACTACTTCCTGTCTAGTAAATTCCTGAAACATGTTTCATGCATCGTTATATAGTTGTTTTTACTTTGTCGAGTTAGGATAATCATTTTTCTCATTAATTTTTCTTATACGTGGATTATCATTTCCGATTTTTGTCCCTTGTCAAGTGACTATATGTAGGTTCTTTGTATGTATTACGCCATGTTTCTGAACACACGACAAGACATTAACGTTTTTCTTTTTATTAATCTTTTCAAGTATGGTGGGAAAATCCTCTAGTGAGTGATTGCCCACACCACAACCAATACAAAAATTTAGATCAGTTCTATCCTTGTATGGACATTCTACGTAGCGGTGTCCTTATTTATAACATGTAAAGCACTAGATGGGTTGTCCCAGCAATGGAACGAATGTTGTAATCTCAAAAATCACATAAGCTTACCAATAATACACATAAGAATCATATAAACATATAGAGACAAGAGACAAGAACAAGTAATGGAATAACAGATTATATTATAGAGTCACATGAGGGTCCATACATATACAAAACTAAACCAAGTTATTAACTGGCTCAACATCCTATTATATATGATTACAAAATGGTTACGAGTAACTACTTGTTGGTTCGGTCAACCGACACGATTTTTGGAGGCCGACCTAATCTCCAATTAGTCCGCACACCGACTAGCTCCTCTAACAAGAGGTTGCAAGATACTTGTTCTTCCTCCTATGTTTCATATTGTCATATGGTAGATTTCTTGGAGGATTCTCATGAGATGAGGGATCATCATAAACATGGAAAACTACAGGTTCTTGATGTGTTTGAAGAGAATATTTATGAGATCCAATCACTTATTGTGGTGGAAGAGGAACTTGAGTTTCCTCTTGAAAATGGTTACACAATTTTTGAAGAAGTGCATGACTCCACTACCTTGGAACTAACATATGAGGAAAGTGTCACACTTTTGAGGGAGATGCATGTTCCTACCCCTATGTATCTTTCACATGATGAAATTTTTTCACTTTCTAACCCTTTGGGTGAGTTATTTCTTTCTCTTACATCCTACACTTCCACATTTTGTAGCATTCATCCTAACGAAGTATGGGTGAAAGGTTTCTTTCTGAGGGTACACATGAGGAGGATGGGATTCCTTCTCTCCTTTTGATGATGACATGACTAGATTTTTATCTTATTTACATTTTCAAAAGAATCCTTTGTTCCATTATGATTATATACATATTCATGGGTGCATTGATGCGACTTGTTTGAGCCACTCGAAGTCTTCATGTTTTCTTTGCTCCTTATTTGGTTCAAATTTTGGTGGAGGTTCTTCATTCACCTCTTGGATGAACAACACATGGCTGATTATTATTTGGATGCATCTCAAATTATTTTGGATTAGCATTATAGGACATTGGGTTGTCACCTATGTCATTGGAGAATATTTGACATAATACTTATGCTTGAGTGTATAAGCCACATGATGATCTACTTACTTGGATGTACAAGCATTGTCATGATCCTTTGATGAGGTACCTTATTGATGTACAATTGTATGATTTAGTTATGTACTTTAATGATCTATATTGTGTACTTATGATGTTTGGAATAGTCAAAAACAAGCAATGGGATCCAAGTATTGCTTGGTTTCAAGTTTTTGGGGGAACAAGCAGTAGCAGACATTGAGTCACCACTTGAGAAAGTGATTGTATTAAGAGTAGAGTGGCAAAAGGAATGGTGTTTCCTCTTTGAAACATTCTTGGAATATTGGATATTCAAGTTTGGTGACTCAGTACAAAGGGCTGAAAGAATTATACAGAATTATATAGAAGTTAAAAGGGTTGAAAGTTCAGAAAAGGTTTTCAAAAGATGGACGTAAAAACTATTTGTGAATTTTTTTTTTGATGTATTTTAATAATCCTTTTGGTGTTAGTGGTGATTTCATGAGATATATGAGTACTAGAAAATGTCCACATATATTTACTTTTGGAAACAGAAAATTGTAGTACATGAGTGCCACTACTCAAATTGCAGCTAAGGTTTGAAGCAAAGCTTTGGAAGGAAAGAGGGTTATTCAAAATCCATGTTTGAAATTTCTTGAGGACAAGAAAATCTTGAGTGGGGAGGACTATCATTTCCCCAATTAAATAATTTCAAAATAAGACTACTTGTAAATAATGTTCCACCTACCTAGTAGTTCCCTAGGTTGAGATGGAGACATAAATTTTGTAATAAGGGAATATGGGACCCAAAAGGACTTTAGTTTACCATATTCACATTTAAATGGGTCACATAAATGATAAATGCTAAGAAAATAAGTTGGCATGGGTTTGAAGGCACTTGGAATCTTGTGGCGCCTTTAGATGACTAGATTCCCCACACACTTGGCATCATCTTCATCCAAATTCGAACACATGGGTAATGTAACTCTATTGGATGGTGATGTGGTGTCAATTATCATATAATGAGCTAAGGAATTTGTATAGACAAAGGAGAGTAACTCCCATGGAAGAGGAAAAGACTAGAAGACAAGGTGTTTCACTTGGAAGGAGATTCCATGCACTCTATGACATCAAATGATGAAATATTCTATGAAAAGTATGAAAATTTCAGACCTAATAGCAGACATATGAAAAATATGACATGGCAGGGATAAAAATAGCCACCAAGAGGTCGAATTGGGGAAATAATTGGAGAATTAAGAGGAAGACAATTGTCATGAGAGTTGTTAAACCACTAAGATGAGCTCGAGGAATCACGTGGAGGGAAATTCGACCTTAGGAGGCCTCATGAATTTAATAAAAGAATGGAATAGATAAGGAAAATGTATTTTGTAACTATCCTTTTGTACTTTGGAGATATTTTTCTTGTCCATTGCACGGTGAGTGTTCACTCTCCCTGCTTATGAACCAATTTCGAGGGAGTTGGATTCCTTTACAAGTTGATTAATGGATAGTCCATTCAAACCTCTCATTGGATCTCAATGAAGGAGTTTTATTTTCACATTGAAGGACCATACAGTTGAATTCTCATTTATTCCCCTATTCTTTTATTCCTTCTTCTCCATTCCCCCACACTCTCATGTTGAGGGCGCGCTTGTTGGAGTGGTGCTTGTGCTTTGCTGAGTATACTTGGTTCCCAAGGAGTGAAATATTATGTATGGATATGTAATCACATTTCCATACACTCTCTATGTTTAAATATCAATAATACATATGTTAGAGGCTCGCATTCCCATGCTCTTGAATAACTAGTTTTCATGGATTTGGCTTCACTATTGAAGTAGCTTTATAATATATTTGTATGAGGACATTTATATGAGTTTGATGATGTTGGTTAAGCCATATATTATGTAATTCCATTTACTTTAATTCTCATATTCTATGTATCTCGAAATCCAAGAAACTCGTGTGTGAAAAGATTGCATTCTCATGCCATTGTATCACTAGTTTTCATGGATTTTGGCTTCAATCCTAAAGTAGTTTTATACTAGATTTGTATGAGGGGTATTCTCTGAGTTTTATGATGTTGTGACAGAAATATATGATGTACTACTCTATAATTTAATTTGCATATTCTCTATGGATCTAAATCGAAGAAACTCATGTGTGAAAAGCTTGCATTTCCACGCCATTGAATCACTAGTTTCCATGACTTTGGCTTCAATCTTGAAGGAGTCTTGTATCAGATTTGTATGAGGGTTTTCCTATGAATTTTATGTTTTTGGGGAATAAATTTGTATCCTTAATATTACTACCATTTTTCATATTACTCTCAGAACCATATATTACATTTTTCATGTGTTAAAGTCGAGCTAGTAATGTAATTTCCCTTAAGTGATTTTCATGAAAGTTACCCTACAAATGTTCCAAATCATAATATGTTTGCAGAACTTCATAACCATGATTAATGAAAAAACATTAGAGGAAATTTCAACTCAAAATGGGCCTTTTAACACTAATTCAAATTCCATTCCATAATGTGTTAGCTAATGAAACTGCTTTAAATTTGAAATACCGTATAGATCTTAAAACAATTTTTTAATATAAATTTGGGGATAGGTATCATAAAAAAATCTACTTTTTTGTTCGTATTTTCGACATATCTCCATGTGTTTTTACTCAAATTTCAATTAGGAGAGCTCTCTGTATGAGAAATTAAATTTTGCATCCAACGAGTACCCACTCTGCATACTTTTGACAGACCCCACTACCCCAAAAACAATAAATACCTGAAAAAATGTGATGATGATGTCATGATCACATTTTCTCAGGTATTTCTTATTTTTTGGGGTATCGAGGTCCGTCAAAAATATCCCGAGTGGGTACTCGTTGGAAGTGGAATTTAATTTCACATCCAGGAAGCTCTCCTAATCAAAATTTGAGTAAAAACACAGGGAGATATATCGAAATACAAACAAAAAAGTAATTTTTTTATTTTCTTCCTCCAAAATTAATAAATATTATTTTATTATTTTTATTAAAAGTCCCATTTTGATTTTAAATTTTCTATAATGAATTGATTTCTGATACTCATTCCCATACTCTTTTATAAAAAAATTCAAGGTCATACTTGAGTTTGAGAGCTAGTTTGCCCGTCACCCTTGGGGGGATTTGAATACAATTTCCTAGTAAAATTGCATTGTTTCTCCATAGCCCCAAACCAATATGCATAGGTATAAAGTATGATCCAAAGTGTCCATATACCATGTTCAATACCTTTACATTTAAAATCTAGGACACACACACACACACACACACACACACACACATAGAAAGTCTCACTACAAGAATTTACCCTATCAGGGGTGGATTTGAATTCACGTGGTCTTGATAAAACCAATTGTAAAAGAAATTTTTGGGATTTAGGTTAAGTTCTTAACCCAGCCGCCCCCCTTCCCCCCCCAAAAAAAAATTCTTGAGAATTGGAATTTTGGGTGTGGTCCCAAAAGCCCAATTCTCATGATTTTTTTGGGGGGGAAGGGGGGAGAGGTTCTAATACGACCACCCCTAAATTTATTTTTGAGGGTATTATTTGTAAACCCCATCCCAAAATTCATGAGAATTGGACTTTTGGGTGCGGTTGTTACAAAACTACTCCCAAAAGTCCAATTCTGAAGACTTTATTTTTGGGGCTCGGGGGCGATGGTTGTAAAAATATTTCCTCTAAATGTGTTTTTAAGGGAGAAAAAGGTCACGAGAATTGGAATTTTGAGGGAGGTTTTCTAAACACCACCCCTGAAAGTCCAATTTTCATGACATTTTTTGGGCTGGGGGTGGGGGTTAAAAGATTGCCACTAAATGTATATTTCAAGGTAGTTTTTAGAACCCCCCTTGCTCTCCACACAAAAAAAGTAATTACAATTGGACCTTTGGGGCAATATTTAGAAAACCACCCCGAAATGTCCAATTCTCATGAATTTTGGGGTTTCTTTAAAATACAACCCCTAAATATATTTTTCAAGGTAGTTTTTTTTAACCACCCCCCCCCCCCCAACCAAAAAAAAAAAAAAAAAAAAATCATGATAATTCGACTTTTGGGGTAGTTTTTGACAACTCCCCTTAAAAGTCATGAGAATTTAACTTTTGGAGGTATTTTTTTAACAACGTTTCTAAAATTTCAATTCTCATGATGATGACAATGACAATGATGATGAAAATAACAATGACAATGGTGACGATGATGATGAAAATGATGATGATGATGGTGGTGGTGGTGATGATGATGGCGATGGGAAAAATGACAATGAAACTAATAATGGAATTATATGATGATGAGAATGGTGATGATGATGACAATGATGCGCATGAGGATGAGGATGTTAACGATGATAATGTCAATGAGGATGATCATGACAATGACAATGTGATTATATGCTAGTGATGATAACAATGCCAATGTGATTATATGCTAGTGATGATGACAATGATGATGATTATATGAAAACAATCATGATGATGATGACAATATCGATGGTGATGATAATGAAAATTATGTAATCCTTAATAATTTCTTTGAGGAGTCATGGTTATTCCTAAAGTTTTATACTACTGCACATGCAATGTAGATTAAAAATTTAGCTTAGATGTGGGAACCATTTTGAGGTTTGGAATAACATGAATGTGCATTGGGTATTATTCCATTGCTTGGGGACCTAAATCATATGCTTAGACCCCAACACTTTCTTACAAGGCTTGTTGGTCATGGCTATACCAATGAGCATGATGATTGCAATGGAAATGATGACGACGATGATGAAAATACTAATCCTTCTGATGATGATGACAATGATGATGGTGATCATAATAATAGCCATAATCTTCATTATAATCATCATGGTCATCACCATGATTGTCATCATTGTATTTTTCATTAGCGTCATCATCAGCATCATTGTCATCTAGTTCATCATTATCATCATTGTCATCTAGATCATCATCATCAACATCGTCGTCATCATCATTGTCGCTGCCATTTTTGGTACCAATCTTGACCCTATCATATTTTCATATGTAATTCTCGCAACGGTTACAATGACCTACAGCTTCATATAGTTATTCTTATGCTCATATAGGTTCCAACTCTTACCACATTCAACATTATAAAAAAGATAGAATCAGAGATAACGTTTTAATTAAGCCTTTTTAGTATCATATTGTGAAAATATTTGATTATTCCAAAATAAAATAACAAAACATATAGGGAGAGAAGCTGGTAGTGGGGAAGGGACCAAATGTGGTGAGGGTTATGTTCACCCCATATATCTAGAAATATAATATAAAGCATAAAAATAAATAACATAATATATATACATTTAAATTATACAAAGTGTCCAAAAAATTTACAAAATTTGGCCATAATATGACTAGGACCGCATCTCACCAAAATCCATATTTCTATGACAAATTGTGCAAGTATAAAATATATGTGGTACAATACACCTTGTCCCAATCACATGCTATCCCAATATTCCTTACACAACATCCTATCACTTCCACATCATGCATTCATATGACACTATTGCACCTGCAACAATTTCCCAAAATTCTAAAAATTTTAGGACCCTCCTTTAATTTGAATAAGTTGGTTTTCTTTCGGTTTCAGTCTGTTGAATTTTGGTCTATGGATTTTTGGAATGTTTTACAGCTTTTTGAATTGATATTAATCGATCTGTTTTGCTCCTTTAATGCTTGAAAGAATCCCATCCTTGATCGAGCTCATCGTTGTTTTTGCATATCTTTCGAAACCGTTGTGAATCGGGAGTTAAGTTTTTTGACTTTCCGCCATTGCGGGTGAGTTTCGGTTCTCTGACGTGTCGGATGGTTTTTGATTCTTGATCGGGAGTTGAGTCTTTTGTTCTTCTCGCCATTGCGTAGGTTTCCTACTTTGTATTTCACCGTTGCGGGTGGTTGACAATTCTTTACTGTTGCGGGTGGACTTTTGTTCTGAGTCGTAAGAGGATGAGTGTCTCTTTGGCCGCCGTTGCGGGTGGGTTATCGGTTGGTCTCCGGCGTTGTGGACCATTTGGGGGTTCTAAGGTTTCGTTTCCTCGCCAATCCATATGTATCGGAGCTCTTTACCTTCTGTTCCCTCCACCGTTGCGGGTGGGTCTGAGTTTCGGTTTTCCGATGTAGAGTCTCCGGGTGGTCGATGTGAGTTACACACGTTGTTTGTTATGCATGCCCACCATTGCAGAGGAGTCTGGGCTCTTGGCTTCCGATATAGGTCCCCGTCGACGCCCGATCTTTTGTTTACACACTCTATTCATCATTGCGGGTGAATTGATGCTGGGAACTATCCGTCGTTGCAGAAGGTCTGGGATTCTCACTGCCCATTTCACTTTCGTTCCTCGCCCGATACGACTTGTTACTCGTGCAACTCTTTATATATACGGGGGCAGGGGTTTTGGATTTTTTATTGTTGTTTTGCGCCCGAGCTGTCGTTATCCTCGCCGCGTTGTCGACCCTGCAAACCTTGTGGAGCTCCGTGCTTGTACCCGCGTCCAGGTGTCGGTTGGAAGCTCAACCGTTGTCGCCTCATCAGCTGCGTATCACTGCCAGGTAGGATCTTTACCGCCATGCCTCGTGCTTTTCAAGGTTTTGATTGGGTGATTTTTTTCTGCGGTTGGGGTATTGCTAGGATTATCTCCTCCTAGTCCCTTTTTCGCTCGCACACGGAGTTTTCACCCGTGGCTAGGGTTGCCATAGTCGTTTCCCCTTGCATGTGCGCCTACATTTTGAAATTGGCCGGTTGGGATAGCAGTTTGCGGTTATAGGGGGGGAGTCGTTTTTCCTTTATAGAGCCCGCGTAGTATCTTTTGACCTCGGCCGTTCGGTTCGCCCCACGCACAGTGGATGAAGGTGCGGTGCAGGCGGCCGTTATGCCGCCTGTACCTGGTTCTTCCTTCGTAATAATGAGGCCCATGGAGAGGCTTTACGGTGGTTTTCTTGTGATCGAATGTTCCTCCGCTGTTGATTTTCCCGTTTACCAGGTTTCGAATCCCGACCTCTGCCCACGCCGTCCCGCGCGGCCCGTCGTTTTTGGATGTCTGAAACCCTAGGGCTGTGCCGCTATATTGTTTACGATTTGGAGGTAGCATTGATGTTGGCACTGGTGGGAGCGCCGTGTGCAAAAAATTGTGGTTGATGCCCGCAGTATCTAGCTGCACCAATGTAACTACTTTTCCGCAAGCCACATAGGCTATTGCAGTATTTATCCTTGATAAAGCCATGTCGTCAAAATATTTGAATTGTGGACAGTTACATTTTCACCTTGCGTTTAAGATTCATACTTGTGCTTTATGAGTTATTTTCATGAGAGAAGTGGCGTACTGTGAAATAATGTAGATTTAATGACAGCCCAATGATGATTGATCAAGTTTTAGTATCATACAGCAGAAGGACATTGCTCATTATATTGCCCAGGACTGAGTCTGTTTATGCTAGTAGTTCTGATAATCAGGGCATGCTTGGGTTGTGCATACATGCATCAGTTTCTAGGCCTGCTTTCACTTTAATGGCACTCTGCATATGATGTGCATATTTTGCTTCAATGTATTGCTATTTTGGGAAAATGGCATGTCACATAATGGTGTATATTTAATGCTATCTCAAACATAGTTGATAAGCTTGATATTATGCAACAGTGGTAGATTGTTCAGAACTGTGTATGCTTCACATAAATCAAGTCATGAAATATTACACCCTAGTCTCAAGGCATTATAGAGCTGTGCAATGCATGCGTTTGTTGCACAGATTATTATCATACTAGACATAGGATAATAGCACATTGCACAGTATTGCATATTAGCTAAATTATTCATCCTGAAGGGCTTATGTCTTAATTTCATTACAAGTCATGATACACTGGAGAAAGAATAAACTGCTGCACAATGTTCGCAAATTCGAATTGCCTAATGTCATAATGTTATACATGGCAGGAAGAACTTACAATGTCTAAAAGGCAGAAAAAGAAGGCCCCTATGGTCGAAGAACAATCAGCAATAGAGGTCGTCACATAGACAGAATATATATATGAGGACACCCAATGTGTCTCGGGTGTTGAACCTGAGTATAAATGGGATGAGATATACAGATTGATTTCCCACAGGGAAGTCCCAGACATGGGTCTTGAAGAGGAGCCCATTTATGCCAACATAGAGAAATCCGCCATCATGAAGGTGGCTACCAGACCAGAGCTGTTCCCATGCTCTGATGTTATGAGATGGATTCTTCCCCACACAAACAACAACACAATGCTTATAGGAAATGTCGAAGGTCAGGGCTATGCTGCATTTAGCCCAGGATATGTGGCGCTGGCTTACCACCTGCTAGAGCCTCAAATATTCCTGTCAAATGATTGGTTGGATAACCTCAGGATGGATTTGGTGGAAACCTTGAAGAGAATGCTCTTGCCAGGAAAGCTCTATCGACACAGAGCAACCGAGGATTATGATACAGCGAGCTTAAGAGCTCCTTACAGATTTGTAGCTCTGATGCTAAATAGTATCTTTGGTAGAGCAAGTGGCAGACTCTTCAAATTTGAATGGTTCCCCATTATGTTCCATGTGGCGACCCAAGGAACAATCTTCAACTGGGCCAGCCTCGTATCAAGTAGTCTCTCTTCTTGCGTAGCTGCAGCCTTGGGAGAAGGAGAAGCCAAGAAGAAATATGAATTCTATATGAGTTCCATTTTGATAGACTGCATACTATGCAACCAGCCTTTCCCTGGCCTCAAGTGTGCCTGGGATAGGGAAAGAATGCCTGTATATGCAGCTTACAAACCACTGTGGGCTCATCAGTACCACAGTTATTATAGAGAAGTATGTGAGCATTTCATTATGCCACTATACAAGCTTATCTTCCGGAAGGAATGTGACTGCATGTCGGAAGATTCTATGCAGGTAATAGAGGAGTATGGAGATTATTTCTTGACAGACAATGGTATGTATCTTAGAATGTACGGAGGCTCGAAGACACCTTATCTGCTGCCAAAGTATGCAATGGATTACATAATCCATAAAGAGGCGGTCAGACAAGTGTTCATTGATGGAGTTGGTCATTTCCTGTTCCAGCATAAGAAGGTTGCATATCCCCCTCTACCTTTCAAATTATGTAGCTGCAGATTCACCAATGTGAAACAAGCTACCGAATTCATAGAGGAACTAGGGAAGTTCCATTTTGGGGAGATGCCTTTCCGGGGCAATGACACTCATGGTAAAGTGGCTGAGCACTGCAAGAATCATAAAGTGTTCTTTGAATCTACCCATCATTATGATAAGGATGAATCTATTTTTTGGAGAGCTCCAAACATGACGGCACTCAGCAGAAGATTCAAACCAAAGAACCCCACCAAAGGTGGAAAAGGGGCAGAGCAGGCCAAAGCTGAACAAGCTAGAGTTTAAGAAGCAGCCAAAAGGATAAGGGAGGAAGCTCAGAGGCTGGAAAATGAGGCTGTAGAGTGGCTGCAGAAGGGAGAAGAAGAGAAAAGGAAAGCTGCCCAGGAAGCAGCTGAACTAGCAAAAGAAGCAGCCAGAGAAACAGAAGAGGCATCCAGGCAAGCAGCCGAAGAAGCACAGAGAAAACTAAATGAAGAGCTCCAAGGGCAGGAGGCTGAAAAGATAGAGTTAACATGACAGTCAGCCTCTGAAACACCAACAGGGCAGAGTCAGGAAAAGGAAAACCCTAAGGTGCAAATCCTTCAAGTACCTACTGCTAGCACTCCTGTAACCCCTATAATCCAAATTGTGCCTTTCGTCCAGAAGAAGGGGGGAAGAAGTCCCTGATTTTAGTACTGTATACTATGACAGGACCACTAAAAGAATAATGAGGAGGACGGAAAATAAGGTGGAGGCGAAATATCTATCAGGGAAGATGGTCACAGATACAGCAGTCATGTTAGGGACATATAAATATCCCATGCTCACGATAAGAGCCAGGGCTGCACTAATTGATGCCTCCACTGATAATATAAAGAAGGTGATGATTGAATTAGAATCAGAAAAGAAGACCACTGCTCAGCTAAAGGACACACTGAGGCAAGAGAGAGGAGAGGGTAGCAGACTTAAGAGGAAGTATGAACACATGCTAAGGGAAATGGAATCCACAAAGGGTGAAATCCATGCCCTCCAGGTAGAGGCGCAAGCCAAGGAAACAGCACAAGAGGATCTAGAAAATGCGCAACAAGAAGTCCAAGATCTGAAAAATGAGAAGGAACAGTTGAGGGCAAAAGTGGAAGACCTAGAGGCGCAGCAGTATATTATCTATGAATCTAATACTGCATACACCCAAGGACTGAAAGAGCAGCTGGCTTCTCTAACTGCTGAAATGGAGATAGAAAAGGAACAAAAAGTCAATCTGCAGCCGTTTAAAGAATATATCCTAGCGCAAAAGGCTAAAATGCTGCAGCTACAGACTGCTTTGGAAGAGGAAAGATGCAAATTTCTTCAGATGGACAGCAGGTTAGAGGAGATCATAGAAACTTCCTACTATTTCGTAGACAGGTCCCAAGATGTTCTTGAGGTATTGAACGCCAGATTGGCAAGACCAGAAGATGATGCTGAGATTCCAGGAGAACTACCAGCCAAAGATCATCAAACCCTCAGGAGAGATCACAGCCTAGTAGAGTTTTCCATCAGCACTGCTGAAGACTTTAAGAAGGCTGTCCGAAGAACACAGGTAGCATGCTTATAGTATTTTAAAAGGTTCCTTAATGCATATAACCGCTGCCAGACAGAGGCTAAGCTCATGTTTGAAGAGTTCCCGGATCATGAAACCTTTGTGGACATATTGCAGAAAGGGCATCAAGATGCAGAAGCCAGGACGCAGTAGATTCGATCCATTGATGCCATAGTACTGAAGAACGAAGTGGGTCACGCAGTCGTTAGCATACAGGTTCTAGAAGACCAGCTTCGGTTGAGCCCAGCAAGGATTGAGGCCATCAGGAACCAAGTTGACAAGTTTGAAATTAACATCCAGTTCCTAGAGCCATGCGCTTTTGAAGGCCCCGTTGCTGAAGCAGCAGCGTGGAAAAAATTCTTTGAAAACCAAGCAGGATCCTCCTCATAGAGGACCGGTCAACTTTATTAATGTAATATTTTTGTAAAAGTTTTGAGAAATGAAGCGTTGGGAAAGCAAAAGGTTGGGAAGCCCAAAGGTCACTTTGGGCAGCCCAACCATTTTGACTTTTTGTATAAAAGTAGGAAGCGTAGAAGCAAAAGAGGCTTTTTTCCCCAGTAAGACTGGAAGGTTGTTGTAAGAAGAACTATTTCCTTTTGCAATAAAAATTACAGTTTGCCTGTTGAAAGAAGATTGGTGGGATTTCAAATGTTTTTCCATGGATAGTCGAAAGATGAACTACTTTGTTTTTCAGCATTGTGTCCGTGAATCGTGAGATCGTTCTAACTTATGACCTATGTCTTGTTTAAAGGATTTCTGATTTATTTTATGAAATAACCACCACGAGTAATGCATGCTTATTACGAAACAATTGGTTAGCTAGTTGTGGAAATATATTTCATTGTTCATGCCTGTAAAAGTAAATGTGAGCTATCTGTAATTGCTTTTATCATGTGTGCACATCCGCATTGCTCATATTTATTAAATATAATTTGGCTCCCCGGGGATAGGTAGATAGAGATAAACAGGTAGGCATATAGATAGGTAGTCATTTTATCTCATTCCTGCATGTGTGATTCAGATGCATGGCGAGCTTAAGACGAGAGGTAAGAACCTGCACATCACATTGTGAATGCTCTTTGCATCTTTCACCATCCTGCATAATTAGTTAGATACTTGCATTTCACATTTAAGACAAAATACAAATTTCGGTGGACCGGGCCGCAACCGGTAAACCCTTGTTGTTACTTTGACCTACGGTAGCCGGACCATAAAATCGGACGGATTCCCTATACCAAACAGTCAACGGGCTAGTTGGGAACGTTGATTGGGGATAATCCCTTACTGTTGTCGCCTGCGAATTTCCAGGCCCCAACAGACACATAAGATCAATCAAACCTTCTAACCTCCTGCCAAAATCCATCAAAATAGTACAATAACACCACATAATAAAACCTAATGAATGACCAAAATAGATGTGTGTTTCAAGACCAGGGATACCATGAGCCCAAAGTGGAATAAAACCTACACGATAAAGGGAGACGAGATGTTCATCTTCACCTACAACATTTATCACCAACCCATTTTTCACCAACACACCCTGCAGTCAACATGCAATGCATTAACTATGAACCAACTCAATCAAATTAACATTGCACACAGAATATCATCCATCTTTCTTCATGAAAGCACAAATATAATTAGGATGATATGAATAACCAATGGATCATGCTCCAATTGATCCCAACCACACAGTCAGAAACACAAGACTTCAATTAAAGCCAATTCAAAGAGCCAATCAAAACCAACTCACAATTCTATAAATCAACCACACATATCCACCATTTTCATTTTACTTTCCATTAAATGAAGGAATCACTGAGAAAATGCATCACACAACACACAACAAACAAGCCAAACCACATTGTCAAATTTTTCGAAGACCTTGTACAACACACATCAAACAATCCCAGGAACTTTGCCAAACAGTTCTCACATACCAGGAACATTAACATACTAGTACACTATATTTCTGCTATAGCTAAACATAATTATTGTACTGTGTTGCTTGTCCATAAACGTGAGGCCCACTTTTTTTCACGATGAAGGAACTTCTTGGTCCTCTAGTAAGTGTTGTATTCATAAGTGCCTTCCATCACCACTTTTCAAACCTCTTCCACAATTGCAATTGTCTCAAGGTTTTTGTATTTACAAAAGGAAACAATTTATAGAATGTATCCCAAGTTACAACAACAATTTTGCACATAATTGTACATAGTTTTCCAAAGATAGCCAAAAATATTTAAAAGACTATTTTTCTACTTATGCATAGGAACTTTGTTTATGCACATTTGTAAATGGATTCTCAACCAGATACAAAGGGAAAAGACTTGCAAATTTTGTCTGATTTTCTAGATATATTCAATGCTAAAGTGTATACCAAAATCAACATATGTCCTAGGAGACTCATATAGGTATGATTTAGAATTGGATACAAATGCGAAGTCACCTATTATAGAAACACATATTTAAATTAAATAAACATCTTGTTCTGTCTTGAAACAATGTCATTCATCACTACAATGGATTGAAAATGTTCTTTCCTCCCTCTATAATTTTAAGAAGTTGATGGAAAACCTCTCAAAATTGAGCTCATGAAAGAGAGGATGCTCAATAAATGTGTGCCAAAGAAACTAGTTACGAGCACAAACCGTTCGTTTTTAACTCTTGGAGGCATTTTCTAAATTCCAAGTACACATTTATGGTATATATCAATAGGTTAGTACATTGATGATATAGAATTAGTGGATATAAAACTTCACACACTAAAAATACCCTAGGAGGAAGCATATTCATTCTCTATAAACCAATAAACCCTATTCTCTGTAAGAGAAAAAACAAGTGAACCAAGACATAGATCATCCTAAATGGTGTATCTAATTGCAGATCTTTTCCACTTCACCCATGTATCACCTTTCTTGTGTATAGAGATGGACCAAGTTAATATCTATTGTTGAAGGCTAGACTCATATTTAAATTTTATACAAATGTGCATGCATCCAATAGAGAAATGGTAACATATTGTCACTACAATACGGGTCCATACATTCATGGCAAGAGGGAAGCAAGATGATTGAGAAGCAAAGGAATGAATACGATCCACTACAGGTACACAGATATGGAGGACTAAATCAGATGAAGAAATAGGCCACAATGTCAATACAAATGTTGTTGTTGCATGTTAACCATCAAACACACTGCAAAAAAATGCCAATACAAATGCAGAGGCAGGCGATGTTGCTCCACCGCCAACCAAAGTGCAAGGAGCTGGTTCGAGAAACAAGATCAGTACTATCAGATTTATCCAAATTTAAATGAAAATGAAATCAAAGAACATATATAGAATCATAAACACGAACATATTGCAAGGAAAATAGAGATACAGTAAACACATATTCTATTAAATGGTGGAAATATAATAGACTGTACAACAAAAACAACTAGAATGGTGGTATTTGTATCTTTGAGAAGAGATGTGGTGACTACGCTTATTCGTGAAAACATGAATACAAAATGAGGAAAAAAAGGCCTATTTATAATAAGAATGAGCATGAGAACCTTGAACATCGAAAACATAACTCTAGAATATGAATCGTCATAAATTTTGTGGCCCCAAGGTGGGTAGTTGAATAATCAACTTTCCGGGGTCATAACATTTGCATACAATCTTCGATTTGGGTGCTCGATAGACCGTTGGAAAGTTCTATCCGATATTTACATTTTCCAAATTGGGCCATACACATACCATTAACTACCAATTGTCCATCTGAATGGCCAAAAAACATTGTTTAGGGCCTCAAAATGGCCTCGAAAGTTTAGGACTCAAAAAACCATATAAAAATTACTAGGAAACTTCCAAACAGAAAATTATTTTGAGCCGATGGAATAGGTGGGTAGCCACCGATATCCATCTGAATCACAGAGGTTAGACAAAATAGGACACATTGAAAGCAATAAACGACATAGAATTCAATGGGTTTTCGATGAGAGTAGTTGAAAGGAAATTTGGGATTGGACCTACATCTTTGAATTATTGATCGAATGGTTTGACTCATATAAAGAGGAGAGGGCCTCTCACAGGGTTGACTGAATAGGCGGAAGAGGAAGTGGTTGTTTGGCGTAAGGATATGGCTTAAATGGGCCATGGGCTAGAGTTGATACACCTTAAATAGAACATGGCACAAATATGTGAGTCAAGGACAACCCCATTCAGCAATGGGTTTCCTGGGAAATCATAGTGGGAGAGATTCAAGGCTAGACACCTAGAGCTTATCTTGAGAACAACAAAGGGCCTAGAAAGAGACAAATATATGAATTTAAGGCCTACATTTGTGGCCAAGTTCTATGACACTTCATCATCTTCATATGAGAAACACTCATATGGTCCAATCGATATATGGAACAGTGATGAAACAATATTACAAATAGGAAATAATTGTGGCATGAAGGTAGTGGCCAAGAGAGGCAAAAAGAATGTTACCAAAATTATTCCTAAGAACATGGAGTGGATTACTATTATGTGTTGCATACATGCAATCATATCATCAATACCTGGGATCTACTTATTCAATGGAAAGACTAAGTTGAAGAACCACATTAAGAACTATGAGCAAGGAGCATGCCGGGATGATCATCCCAATGCATGGATGACTAAATATCTATTCATGAATTGGATGTTCCATTATTTCGCATATGTTTTGAGTGGTATATCTCCTGAAAATAGACACTTACTAATTTTTAATGGACATGGAAGCCACATAACTCTACAAATAGTTCAAGAGGAAAATAGGATGGGAATTGACTTGTTGACTCTAATAGCACATACCACTCATAGGTTGCAGCCACTTTATTTGAGTGTGTTCAGTTTGTTTAAGTGTTTCTTCAGGACCGAGAGAACATCATGGATATCGAAGAACCCTGGGATAGAGGTAAAAATGGATAAATTGGTAGGACTTACAAGTAATGTTTTTAAAAGAGCGTTAATAGCCTCAAATATCAAGGTTGTATTTAAGCAAACTGGAATATGGCCACTTTATTATTATTATCTCGTTAATGACATGGCGTGTAGGAGAGCATTCAAAGGTGTATATGATGTAGAAGTTGCAACAGTTGTGGACAACATCTTATCCCTCTCAAAAGGGAAGGGCCAACCATTGGGTGATGACAATGAAGTCATTGAAACTCAATATGATGATCACATATTTTCCAATGCTGCAGTTGAATCAAGCATTAGAGTCGGAACACACCAAAATGAAATTGAACATGCAGGGAAACCATGTACTAACACTCCTAGAGTGATTTTGGCTGAAGGGGTTGAAGCACAATGAAGTAAAGAGGAGGATTTGACATTTCCAGGCCAGATACCACAACCTGAGTGGTTAATAGATGAACTGATGAATATGAACAGATAGATTGTTACAAGCACCAATGAAAAATTCCTTGGAATACCTTCATTGCCATCATACCTAAACAATGAAGTTGTCCACTATTACGTGCATGCATATGTAGAAAAAGACACAATAGGGAATGAAGAAGAGGGTGTAGATGACACAATTGAAGAAATAATCCCAGCTGATCATGAAACGCATCCAAGTGGCTCCCCAATTCTTGGACCATTCCTAAGGCTTCCAATGGAGAAAGTGAGCATAAAGGAAAGGGAAGGAACATCTGATTTTCTTCAATTAAGCAAAATTTCACAACTACTTACATTAGATGACTACATTGCTCAAAATTTCACAATGGAGGGTAGCAAAGATTGCTCAACAAGAATCATGAAAGAAAGAAAGGTTGAAAATGGAGCAGCAAAGGTAGGAAAAAGAATACCATAAGCAAATCACCAAGAACGAAAGCAAACAAAGAAAGATCTAATGAAGACAACAAAAGGAGAATGTGGGTAGGGAAGAGGTGGAGTCAACTATGGAGGAGAACAATATGAAAATGATGGCCTCCTTCGATGAACTTATAGACAATACACGTCTCTTCCAATACCTATAAACATCCAAGCCCCCCTGTTTTAGCCGATCGGTCCACCTAGACGTTAGTATCATCCAACTGTTCCACCTCCCTCATTCCTCACAACCAATTTAGGTGCCACCCCGAGATGATATTTTTCATCACCTTCGAACGGCCCAAGTGTATTTGGCATAATCCAGGATATTGTATTCCAATTTCTCCATGGTTACAAGAAACAACATGGAACCATGCAAATGTGGGATGCTCAACCCATTCCAATAAAGAAAATGTAGGCACCTCAAACAACTAGCCATGGGAAAATGTAGGAACCTCAAAAAAATAGGAACAACCAAATATAGGAGTGTCAACATGCTTTGGAAATGAGGAAACTCATCGACCAAAAGAATAACGGAAGAAAAATATTTATGCCTAACCATAAGGGAAGAAAATGTTTTGGCATAACACTATTAATTAGATAAGTATGTATTCAGTAGGGTGGTGTATAAGCGAATTGTGTATGCTTGAATACACATTCATATTTTGATAAGGATGCTAGTGGTTGGTATTTTGCACATAGTATATTCCAAAAAACATCAATGGGAAAAAAATTGAAGAGATTATGGTGTAATACCCTTCCTAATCCATGGGGGAACACATTCATTTTTTGGAAAGTCTGTTAGTGGTTTACAAGTAGCTATGGGTCGTGAAGCAGGACTTTTTAATCACATGGACATTGGGAGGGAATCCATGGATAATGAAGAGGTAATAGTGAACAATGACAAATGTCTACGTCTTGTGAACATTGGATATCTCTCATGACATATCTACTTCAACCACTTAAGCTCTTCTAAAAGTTGCATAAGCCTCATGGGTTTTCATACTATTTTTTTTTTAGTCACCATGGACATACCATGAGGTTTATTGTTTTATAGCAAAGAATACAAGTTTGGTTTATTAATAGCAATTATATAAGTTAAATTTAATGTTATGTTTCCTTTCATAGAGTTTTTTGCTTCATTTTATTCATTATGGAGATGAAAGACCATGACATAAACACTACCAAATTCAAGACCATTTCTATAATGGACTGAACTGAACACCACCTGCATAAATATGTCCATACATTATGTCAATATGTCATTATATCCATAAGGGATAATGAGTAGACCATAATGTGTGTCAAATTGTCAATACATGCATTATGTCTTATCTTCACTATTGAAGGAAATACATTTTATTTCCATTGGCATTCCCTTTTTTCTCTTCTCATATTGTTAAAAGATAGTTTACAGCTTGTTCTCCAACCCCAACTTAGCAATGGCTATGGGAAGATATATATACAACCACACTAACATTTTCACACATACTTCTAAGACATCTTGGCCAAGATGCACTTTTTTGGTGTGATCATAAAGTTAATAATTTCCTAGGGGCCTAAGATCTGGGACATAGCTAACACCTAGGTGATTGTGCCCACATTTAAAAGCACAACCTCCCACGCTACAAGCAATGAATGCACAATCCCATAATCCATTGTGTAGGAAATGTTTGGAACATAACTGATGCAACTTGAGAGTTTTTTGCAACTAGTTCCTTTATTGACAAGGTTAGTTCCATGGTTGATTCAACATTGGTAATTATGGAAGGTTAGGTACACATATCCTTACCTAGATTTATGTTATTTCCTCCACTCAATTTTTATGATGGATATGGATAAACCAATGGATGAAATACAACATTTATTAACTCCATACAATGCTTTAAAGGGTGACCTTTTCGGATTTTGCAGACCCTTTTCACACCTGTTTCAGAACCGTCTCCATTCTCTGTGTTATTTTTACTCGAGACGATGGATGACATAGAAGATAAAGAATCTAATGAACATTGTTGGACATACAAAAACTAGGTTTAGCCCTACAAAGTTCACCCCATGCTTATAATAAATTATGGGACTTAGATGGAAGAAAGGTTAAGATTAAATATGTTATAAGCATGATTTGAATTGGAGAGATGGAAGAAGCTTCTTACTTTTAGGAACTACACTATGGTAGGTATAGCAATATAACACTATTTAGTGTTAGCGAGGAGTCTTATCAAGTTAGGGTTTATGTATCCTTTATGAAAGGCTTATAAACTTAAGAAGGGGGATTAGCTATTAGTGTTATGTATATATTCGAATTTAGGAATGAGTTAGATATTAATTCTTAATAGTTTGCTTATAGGAATCGGATTAGGAATCATATTGCTTGTAGGAATCATATTAGGAGTTAGATATGTTATAAGATTATAAGTAAGCACATCACAAAACACATAACTGCTATATTTTGCAATAAAATTATCTTGTTAATATAAATATGATAGTGCATAGTCTAGAACAACACAACTAATACAATTCCCATTATTACTTCTTATACACATTTGAGAGAAAAACAAAAGAAAGATTGCACTATATACACATGAGAATAAGAAACATTGTAAAGAAATGTTCTTAGTACAACTTCAATGCTCAACAAAGTAGCAACATAAATTCCATAGGCTCATAACATCAAAAATCAAAGCCTTTCTCCAAAAATGAAACGTACAAGTTTCTCTCAGGAGAAACGTTCTAGAAAGCAGTTTGTTAAAAAAATGAAACTTACAAATATCTCTTCCTTCTGATTCTCGTCCTATTTATAAATAATCAAACAAGGGTAAATTCTAAAACTTCAACATATTCATTAATAACATTAACATAAGAGAACACATGCGATTACACAAGAGTAAATTTTTAGTTCTTTATACAATTTTCCAACTAGAAGTTGATTTAATTTCATTTTCTTAGTTAGAGTCTCTGCATGTTTGGAATCTCTACTTGTTGCTATGAGTTGTAGTCTCAAATTTCCATCTACTGAGATTCCAAGACCAAAATTATAACCTTTGTGCAGTTAGTTTCCACTGGTGGCTTTGATTATAGACATTAGCAAGATCACAATAGAACTGTTGCAATAACACAATAGAAATTTTGTAAGCCCTGAGTTATGTTAGGAAAAATTCTCAATGCAACATCTAAATCAGACTCCAATTAAGATGCATATGCTTCAAGCTAATTTGGAACCACCGTATCCGCCTTATAGTATGCTACATAATACAGAATAATGGTGCGTGTTTGGAACCTTTAACCCTAGCCTAAATTTGAACCCTGAAACTGGGTTATAAAACTCTATAATCCTAAAAACCCTAGCTTCCTAAAACCCTAACATAACATCTGAACCCTAAAACCAGGCTATAAAATCCTAGCATAACAATTGGACCTTTAAATTTAATGTCAACCACATTAAGATTCGGAATTCAAAACCCCAATCCCATACAGAAAAAACTGAATCAAAACCCTAGAGCATACCATTACAATTTATTCTAGCCATGAAAATTGCACATGCAACCATGAAAATTACACATGAAACCATGAAATTCGTTCATAATGCCAAACCCTAAGCCATGAAATTTGCACCATGGAACAAAATAAAAACAGAATCAGCTTCATAATTCCAAACCCCAAGCCATACAAATAAAACTCATCCAAAACCCTATAATTTCTTTTCAATTTATTCATACACACAGAAAATTACATATGGAACCCTAAAATTCGAATTTTGAAAATGACAAGAAATTCACAGGATGAATATGCCTTTAAACTCATATATTGAACAATAAAATTTCACTCAAGAACACTATTACATTCAAACCCAAGATCAGTCCAATTCACACAATCAAAATTACATTACAATGCGTAGAGAACCCGATATAAGTGCTTACAATGCAACAGTGCAATCAAATGTGAAAAGACCCCAACGTTGGAATAACCCTTACAGTACCCATAAAATGTGCAGAGAACATGTATCCAAAACAAAAATGAACCCTTATGGAACCCATACATTGTGCAAAGAACCCACACTTGCAGCAAAAGCCATCAGAAACTGAAACCAAACCAAATATCCAACATAACCCATCAACAAACTGAAACATCCTTCCAGATACACATGCAGATACATTCAAATGAGTGTGTTAACAATGAATGCAAGTGGAGCTGGTAGGGTCAGAGCCCTACTTAGGTACCGACGATGAACACCATCCGCGTGTAAATCCCCACCATACAACCTGCTCAGGAGCCCAAATCAATGAGAGGGTGGAAAAAAACGCCTGAAAAATATAAATCAAACAACTTCGGAGAGGCAGGGTCAGTTTTTTACCGTTAGTCGCCGGCCCCGCTTGCCACCAAAACTGGACTCCCGTTGAAGGAGGATTAAAACCAACAAGAACCACGATAACGCTAGAAGGGTAATACAAACCAGCAACCGAGCTCACAACTAGAAAACCAACATAACAACCACCATATCACCAAGTCGCAACAAGAAACCCAGATACACAAATACCAGAGGTCATAAGAACATTATTCAAGGAATGTGTGGATGTCAACACAAGGGAGGGGAAAACGGGCACAGAGCTGAGGGTACACCACAACTCGAAGGGGTGGGTGCTCACCCATCTGTCCCAATCAACTTAACACAAAGCATGAAGAGGGTTTTGAAACATACACGAAAAATGGTCTGAAAATGCCCAAAAGGTCGTTTTTTGAAGTGTTGCATGGAGTTAACAAGTGATGAGTCCAGAGAGAGGGTGACATACCCCACCTAGACCTCTCCACATGGTTATATAGGCTTCACTAGGTTGGATGCACCACTATCGACTACTCTCTCCTAAAAAGTTTTCAAACGTTTATATACTATAATATTATTATAATATTAAAAAGTTTTTATATATACTATTATTATATTTAAAAACTCATATATATCATATTATTATAGTTATAATATTAATATTAAAAATTTAAAAGAAATTATAATGAAAAAACAAATGTGATGGTATTACTTTATGTTATAATATTATAACATAAAAGCCCTTAAATGCCATGTAACAACCCTTA
>LPNX010700097.1:90293-162818 GCA_001517045.1 Pseudotsuga menziesii | reverse complement strand
ATATAACAAATTAACAAAAAAATTCAATTTAACTACAAATTTTCAAAAATACGGCAGCATTTCTGCTTGCCGGTACACATTTTAAACATGAAAATTATAAAAACTTACATTTATTAAATTTGAAAACAAAATTATAAAAACATACATTTACCAAATTTTATAAATTTATAAAAAAAAAAATTTAATTCCATTTAAATTGAAAAACAATTTAAATTGTTACCTCTTTGCTCCGACATTGTGACGAGGTTGGGTTGCTTTCGGGCGACGGTCGATGTTCCTCGGTCAAGTTCGTTGTTCCTCGGTCGAGCTCTGTCTCTCGGTCGAGCGATCGAAAAATGACAATTGGGGCCCCCGCGGCCCCTTTTTATAATTTTTTTTGAAAAAGGTACCTCGGTCAAGGTATTTATTAACCCTCGGTCGAGGTTTTAATACCTCGACCGAGGGTTAATAAATACCTCGACCAAGGGCTGAAAAAAACCTCGGTCGAGGGCTTTATAAAACCTCAGTCGAGGGTTTAACAAGCCCTCGACCGAGGTATGTTTTTTTGTTTTTGGCAAGATGCGCTTGCCAAAAAGTGTTACCCAGGTCCGTGGATTCACCCTTAGGAAATTTTCAAGGATGATATTCAATCTTGAAATAAGGTTTTGAACTATTTATAACACTTTTTAACATCTGTGTCACACCCCGGTTTTGACCCCGTTTGCATGATGTATATATTGTAATTAATCGTGGTGAGGAGCTAAAGGAAAAATCCCCACCATCGATTTGGTTGTGCATGTTTCGGCAATAGGGGTAGTTGTCAATGGTATATCATGCTAACAGGCACATTATGGTATGGCATCATGTAAACACGCACATCAATTAAAAATAAACCACAACTAGCTACGGCAGTGCAACGTTGAATGAAAAGGGCATGATTCCAAAGGATAACAGGTGGGGGATGTCAAACCTTGGTCTATGGGGGGGAAACCCATATGTTGCCACCTTGTTTTTATTTGCCATCTTCCCTTGTCAACCTTTTTATTGTTTTTGTTGAGGTATTTTGGGAAGTGATGGTGGGTAGTGGAGTGTGGCAGGCTGTTAGCCCTTTCCCATGTGCACACTCCACCAGCGAGTTGACCTCATGTTGGAAGCAACCTCCATGAGGCGATACTATCCATTATTTCTCGTTCCCCATTCTCGCCGATGTCTATTCATCTCCTCACGCGGAGCTGAGTGAGGGGGGTGTGCGCTTTTTGTTTGGGGAATCCTCACGCAGAGGTCGGTTCTGTTTCCCTCGTGCACTCCCCACTATGCAGGATCTCGGTGGTATGTTCGTTCCTCACATTTTTTTGTTCATCCGCGTGCATAAGAGGAGCTTTTCACCCTCACACAGGAGTGGAATTCTTGTGCATCCTCATGCATAGGAAATTGTCCTGCTGGATCTCACACAGCTAGGAAGGGAGCCGCTTGTTAGTGGTCATTCACGTTTTTCCACAGAGTGGAATCGGGTATGTTTTTCCTTTGATTTGTGGCCCGTGCATATATTCTCCTCCATGTTTTGGGGTCTGGTGCAAGTCTCCCTCATGCACAGACCGTTGGAGTCATTTTCCCCTGTTGTGAGCCGTGCTCACTGGTTACGTTGTGGGGTTGTCACCCTCCCCATGTTTTTTGTTGGCTGTGGTGTCCAATTGCGTTTGGGCCACTGTGTATTCGTAGTGAGTCATTTTTTGTTGTGGTCTGCGTTTGAATTTCCCATGAGTATGCTAGGAGTTATGTTTCTTATCTATTATGGGCTGTGGATTGTTTCCTCATTCATTGAGGGGTTGTGGCTAATGATGTACCCTAGATTTGGGTGTTGCTGTTGAGTTGTTTTGGCCACTGTAGGGCCAAGAAAAACTCTGAGTTGCCTTGTGGTCTAGAGCTGTGTTTCATCTTTGGTTTGGGACTGTCCTCGGTTGCCTTTGCCTTCATCACAGAGCCGTGAGTGGGTTGTGTTACTGCGGTGTGCAGTGGTCGGTCTTCAGACTGTTGTGAGTAGGACTAGAGGCTGAAGATGCATGAGAAGACTGGTGTTGAGGCCACCAGCTTGGCATTTAGCCTATCCTAGCTCCTTGACAACCTGGTGAACCCTAGGGTGTGGGTTTGGTTGTGTGTTGGCAAAAATTGGATATGTGTAAGCCTGCATTGACCCTTATTCCTTGAGGAATCATGCCCAGCTCGGGGGTGGTAGTGTTGCTGAGAGATTGATGAGCATGCTGGCCTATGGTTGGGTGGAACACTGCAGCGACGTAGCTGGTTGCGAAGCAAATTCTTCATCAAAAGATAAGTACTGCTGACGATTCCATCTCTGCAATTATATTGATGGAAAATGAATAACGATGAACATGTTAAATGCTGGAATGTGTGTGTTGCTTCCGCTGATTATTGAGTAACTCTGCATGTTGGGAAATTAGGTTCCATGTATTTGTATGTTGAGTAATTATGCATCTTGCATGATGGATTATGCATCTTTTTATGTATTATGTTTAATTTTTTAATTTCAGCATTTATCCTTCTCCATGTTCATGGGGCTGTTTGCCCATATGCATTGATGTTTGGTGTTCGTCGTGTCCTCTTCGCCGGTCGGAGGGTCGGGGACGTGACAGTGTGGTATCAGAGCCAAGTTGCAGCATGGGCCTAAATGGACCACCAAGGTGCAGTGACAGAAGCAGGATTTCCTTTAGCCCAGCAGAGATCAGAAATGAATGACTGAAAATTTGAAAAAAAAATTGCCTAAGTGTTTGAACAGTCAGTTCACATCGGAAACACTTAGTGGTTCGGACTTCCAATGTAGCGGAAGGGTTTAGCATTGGCAGTCTGCCGTTACGGCTGTAGAAGGGACTAAAATGCCGATGCAATAGTGGGTAATGGTTCCAACCGCCCACAGGGTTATATTGTGCAGAAAGAAGAAAGACAAAAAATTTGTTTAAGTGTTGAAGTCGTCGGCGGGAAAAGGTTGAACGAGTGTCGCTGTTGTGGATGACTAAACAGTTAGGCGTCTGATGGGGATGTTCTCCGACCACCGACGCCATGAAGAAAATTAAGTTAGAAAATTTTCTAAGTACAAAAGATCATCGGCCAATCAGAGGGAGAAAGTGCTCGTGCACCCATCGTTGCGGCATCCAAAAGCACTAAGCCTTCCGATGAGAAGCGACAGCCCACGCCATAAGGAAAAGAAGTTTAAAATTTGTCTATGGCAGAAATCGTTGGCTATCGGAAGAAGGAAGTTCTTCATGCATCCGCCGTTGTGGAATACAAAGGCACTAGTCTCCCGATGTCAAAAGACCGCCGACGCCATGAAAGAATTTTAAAAATTATTCTAAGTAAAGAATTCGTCGGTTATCGGAAGAAAATAGCAATTCGAACGCCTGTTGTTGCGGAAGTCTAGATCACTAGACTTTCGATGTGAAAATCCTACCGATGCAGATCGGGTCCTGCCACAGTAGATTTGGCCGTCGATCGGAAGGAGATAGACGATGAAGAGCAGCTGTTGCGGCTGTTGAGGGAACTTCCTCGCTGACGAAAAGAAGGATGATGAAGCCGAGCAAGCGGAAAAAGGGAAGGCTAAAGGAAAATTTCAAAAAAAATTCTAAGTTCGAAAATAATCGGCCATCGGCAATGATTAGTGGATTGAACATCCGTCGTTGTGGCTATCCAATGGACTAGCCTTACAAAGGTTAGCGGATCCAATCGCCAATGAGGAGGAAAGTTGAAATTTTGTTTAAGTGTGGAAACCATCGGAAAAATTTAGAATACTGGACTACCGACGCGTCGGAAGCCAAAGGAAGATCGGCCCGACACATCGGAAAGATTTAGTTGTTTCAATCGTCGATGAGTGTTTAGCATCAAAAATATTTAGTTGTTTTACTGCCCGATGTTGCGGATGTCTAAGGAACTATCCACCCGATGGATAGTGGTTTTGGCCACCGATAAAAAGCGGAGAAGCTAGTGGTTTGGGGATCCGAAATGGCGAAGGATGCTAGCTGTTTGGGGATCCGAAACGACGGAAGAGGTTAGCTGTTTTGACAGCTGAAATGTCGGATAGATAGTCGAAGTGAGAGCCGATTCTGTGGAGGATAATTTTGAGATTCCAAGTGGGATTTCAGACCAAATTACATTTGGTGAAAGTCTTTATTTTGAAGTGGTGTGGTTTTCACACCTGAGGTTGGAATGAAGCAGGTGGATAGGCGTTGGAAAGCTTATCCAGTAGGGAACAAGGGTAAGTCACCAGAATTTGAGCATGGAGCAGCAAAGTGCTAATGACGGCCGCTGCCATAAAATGGACAAATCTGGACAATTGCATGCCCAGAGGTAGCAAGGACTATGAAGGCTAACCAATTGTTGCATGGAAGAGGAATTCCATGCAAGGATGAGGGACTTGAAAAGGGAAGTGTCCTTAAAACCCTGTCTTGCTGATTATAACTACATTTCCTAAGTTTTATGCATGAAATGCATGAGGATATGCTTTGCATACATAGGATATTAAGGATTATATATTTATAATAAACCACTAATGATAATCATTGCTTTGATGTTGGCATTAGTGGAAAAATCAACGATGACATGGACCTAGTTGAATATGTTGCTGATGCTGACAATTGTGACTAGCAACCCTATGGAGAAAGGGGATGAGGCAACACATCCATAACAAAAGTTGGTGAGCAAATTCTGCAATCTCCTACAAGGACCAACCAAATTGGTCATGCCAAGGGTGTAAGTAGAACCCATGCAGGTGAGAGTTTGATTATGACAAATTCCATGGAATGGTAAAGGTAAGAGACCTCATACCATGTGGATGATTGAATATAGAAAGGTTTCATGCCTATATATGTTGATGATATTGATTATAGTAATGCATCCTATATGAAGTAGTCATGGTTAGGCTATGCCTGGTAGGTTGAATGCATAGTATTCTTGAATCAATGCAAAGTAGCATTGAATGGATATGCATTAATAATATTTTATGAATCTTGTAGTTATGCATTGAATGTATGCATATGAAGGATGTGAGTGACTGATTGCGTAAGTACAAGTGCAAATGTTGTGATGTATTGCATGAATGCATTGAGATGAGTGCATGTGATATTATGGATGACTAATGAACTGAAATGATGAATTGATTACAATTCAGGAACCATTTCAAAGGTTGTTATGAATGCAAGATAGTCATGATCAATTGGCTGCTAGAAATGCTCTATGGAAGAGCAAGGTGGTACAAATGATACATTTGTGAAGTAAGGAGTATCTAAACCTTTCATTTAATTGCATGAATGATGTGACTATACCTTGCAAATGGTAGTATGATGATGATTGCATGAAGCAAGTGAGTTTTGGTATACATTGATGTGACTAATAGCTAGAAGTATTTGAATTTTATAAATTCTGAAAATGCTTCCGTGATGGTTGTAGCAATGAACAGGTTATATGCATCCAGACTTACCAAGTGTTTGGTTGATTGAAGCTCATGTTTCAGGAAGATTACTTCGAGCATGGCAGTGAGAGGTAAGACCCTAACCAATGCCATAATATACCATGTGAAAGAGCCAAACTTTGTGAGAATAGTCCGCATGCATAATGGGTTACTAAATTTGAATTGTGAATTTCAGATTTAAGAAATTGCTGACGACTACTAATCATTGTTGGCTTGTATAAGATTGTGTCAGGAGGACACATGGTAAGTGGGTATTCATGTTATGTTAGTAAGCATAAAATCATAATGGGCATAGTAGTGTTTCTTATAAGAAACCCACAATTGAGCAAATTAATTTCTGTAGTAGACAGAGTTGCAAATTCCTATTGAATTTGATTACTAATGTCATTGTTTGGTTATGGAACAATCAATTTGGATTGTATTACCAGATAGTGATTGATTGTTTGGCTATTTGATGAATGTGTCAGGGATACACACTACAGGAAGATCATGTGTGATGGCCTGCAGAAGCCAAACTTCATGGGAAGGTTTTCCCTTGGAAATGGGTTTCGGGTGAAACGCCATTGGACATTTTGAAAATGTCTCATCTGCGCTGCATGTTTGGTAGTAACATGAGTGAGATGGTATAAATTATGTCGCTAAGACATGTGTGGATATGAAATGTGAAAAGGAGTTGGGAAGGCAAACCGAGGGACTGTTAACTCAGAGAAGGAGCCCCATTCCTCCTTAACAAAGGCATACTACATCGGCAAATGGATAAGTGTTCTGTGACCCTTGCTAAGAATACGCATGTTTAATTATTAAAATTCCATACGCAGAACATGTTTTGATTTTATTTCCATGATGACCGATTGCTTGAGTATGAATAGGGCCTACATGGAACACACCGAAAAAGGGTGCACAGTTTTCCGATGTTGAGTCATGAAAAGGGTTTTCAATATTGATTACACCCTAGGGAGTGGGCGCACTCCTGGTGTCTCAATACTTGATAGTGAATGATGAGAAATGTGATCACAGTTTTAGAGCGATAACGCTGATGAGTTTGATTATATTGCTTGTATTTATTGTGTTGACAGGCTAAATAGATGCAGTTGGGTGTTGCACCCAAAAGGTAAAGGTAAAAGGTAAATGGCTTTTGTGAGGGGTTACGGAGTAACGGTTATTGTGATATAAGTGTGTGCTGGTATAAGTGTATGTTGGGCTATGATATGCTTGAGGATCCATAGTAGATCCTAGACCTGGAAATGGTCATGGTAAAGTTCCAAGCCCAGTCAACATGTGGATGCGCTGGCTGGACATGAATTATTTGATGAATTGGCTTGACTGTGCCTGATATATATATATAAAAGGATGTTGTGGAGAAGCCTGCGTGCTGACCTAACATCCAAGTCCATAGGCAATCCCAAGGCTTGCAAAGCGAAGCAAGATCCTGTGGACGAACGAGGAAATGCACAATACAGATAAGTATTGGATTATTTTTCTTATGAATATACATGTGTATATGATTTGGTTAGGATGTTTTAAGCTCTGTTTTAGAGATAAAACCAATGAGAATAAACTAAACATGTGAATTTATTCAATGTTTGGATATAGGTATCGCGGGAAGTGAGTACTATGAGAGCATCCTAAAGGTGCATGTGGACATGTGACTGTCCTGGAAAGCTCGAAATGAGCGGCAATGAAAAAGGTGTTAGTGAGACCATGAGGTTCCTAGCAGCCAAGATTAACCATGTGAAGAGACCCCATGGTTTAGAGGTCTGGAATAGACCGAAGACACTAAGTGTCATGACCAAGATGGATTGGTCTAGCATTCACGGTGAAGTGAAAGAGGCTGAGAGCATGAAAAGCCACAGCACTGGTGTGGGTTCCAGGATGGAACAAAACAAAGAGGGGAAAAAACTCTTGCTGCTCTCTCTTGCCCTTTTTATTATATATATATATATATATATATATATATATATATATATATGCATTGTGAAGACAAAAGATTGTTGAATGCATGTATGACTGAAAATGGAATGTGTGTATTTGCTTAAAGTAAATTGTGAATGCTGGAATAGTTAATTCCCTGCCCAAGAATGGACATGAATGAGCTCATGTGCCTATTGGGAAGGCATGAAAAATATGAAAGTCTCCTTGATGAGACTTGGACTGTCATGCCAATTGGGTAATTAACTGACTGATTTTAATGTCTATATTATGCTTGGTCTGACAGAATTTCAATGGCGCATTTCACAGGTGAGAAAAGTGAAACCAGGTGGTGCACATTGATCATGGCAGTAGATCAAAAGTTGTTGGACTTAGCTGGAAGTCTCCTTCAAGTGATTTCCAAGACCCAAGAGAATCTTGGGGAGATGCTCAAGATACAGACAATGCAGAGTGAAATGAACCACCAGATTTTGCAAGACTCTATTGGTTTGCAAAGGGAGGTGAAAAGCCTTCTGGGAGCAATCGGCAAAGGAAAGGAGGGTGGACCAGCGATGGGACATTCATCCAAGCGACCCATTGGGAAACGGTACAGGCATGAAGACTCAAAGGAAATTGAGCAAGTAAAGATGAAGCATCCAGTGAAATGTTGGGAATGCGGAGGGCATCATTTACGCCGGGACTGCCCAATGAGTGAACATGATGAGGGAAATAGCTGCAACGTTCCTAGACTTCGAGATAAGCTAGAAGCTGAGAACCAGCAGGACAAGTCTGTGGAAGCCGAGAGGCTTGGTATTGAACGTTCAAAGTAAATGATTGAGCGTGGGATAGATCTGCAAGATTTTGAAATTTTGATGTGCAATTGTATATGTACTGTATATGTATTCCTATGTATGGGAACACCGAGGATGGTGTTATTCCAAGGGGGAGGGGAATGTCACACCCCGATTTTGACCCCGTTTGCATGATGTATATATTGTAATTAATCGTGGTGAGGAGCTAAAGGCAAAAGCCCCACCATCAATTTGGTTGTGTATGTTTCGGCAATAGGGGTAGTTGCTGATTGTATATCGTGCTAACAGGCACATTATGGTATGGCATCATGTAAACACGCACATCAATTAAAAATAAACCACAACCAGCTACGACAGTGCAACGTTGAATGAAAAGGGCATGATTCCAAAGGATAAGGGGTGGGGGATGTCAAACCTTGGTCTATGGGGGGGAAACCCATATGTTGCCACCTTGTTTTGATTTGCCATCTTCCCTTGTCAACCTTTTTATTGTTTTTGTTGAGGTAGTTGGGGAAGTGATGGTGGGTGGTGGAGTGTGGCAGGCTGTCAGCCCTTGCCCACGCGCACACTCCACCAACGAGTTGACCTATTGTTGGAAGAAACCTTCATGAGGAAATACTCTCCATTCTTTCCCATTCCCCATTCTCGTCGCTGTCTGTTCATCTCCTCACATGGAGCTGAGTGAGGGGGGTGTGCATTTTCTATTCAGGGAATCCTCATGCAGAGGTCGGTTATGTTTCCCTCATGCATTTCCCACTACGCAGGATCTCGGTGGTCTGTTCATTCCTCACATTTTGTTGTTCATCCGCGTACATAAGTGGAGTTGTTCACCCTCA
This sequence comes from Pseudotsuga menziesii, assembly GCA_001517045.1. NCBI lineage: Eukaryota > Viridiplantae > Streptophyta > Pinopsida > Pinales > Pinaceae > Pseudotsuga > Pseudotsuga menziesii. Next base: position 153,810 of record LPNX010700097.1, on the reverse strand, counting down.
CGTAGGAGCGAAATTCTTGTGCATCCTCACGCATAGGCAATTGTCCTGCTGGATCTCACGCAGCCAGGAGGGGAGCCGCTTGTCGGTGGTCATTCACGTTTTTCCACAGAGTGGAATTGGGTATGTTTTTCCTTTGATTTGTGGCCCATGCATATATTCTCCTCCATGTTTTGGGGTCTGGTGCAAGTCTCCCTCACGTGCAGACCGTTGGATTCGTTTTCCCCTGTTGTGAGCTGTGCTCACTGGTTACGTTGCGGGGCTATCACCCTCCCCATGTTTTTTGTTGGTTGTGGTGTCCAATTTCCTTTGGGCCACTGTGTATTCATAGTGAGTCATTTTATGCTATGGTCTGCGTTTGAGTTTACCATGACTATGTTGGGAGTTCTGTTTCTTATCCATTGTGGGCTGTGGATTGTTGCCTCATTCATTGAGGGGTTGTGGTTGATGATGTACCCTAGATTTGGGTGTTGCTGCTGATTTTTTTTGGCCACGCTAGGGACAAGAACAACTCTGAGTTGCCTTGTGGTCTGGAGCTGTGTTTCATCTTTGGTTTGGGACTGTCCCCAGTTGCCTTTTCCTTCATCACAGAGCCATGAGTGGGTTGTGTTGCTGCGGTGTGTAGTGTTCGGTCTTCAGACTGTTGTGAGTAGGACTAGAGGTTGAAGATGCATGAGAAGACTGGTGTTGAGGCCACCAACTTGGAATTTAGCCTCTCCTAGCTCCTTGAAAACCTGGTGAACCCTAGGGTGTGGGTTTGGCTGTGTGTTGGAAAACCTTGGCTATGTGTAAGCCTGCATTGACCCTTAGTCCTTGAGGAATCATGCCCACCTTGGGGGTGGCAGTGTTGCTAAGAGATTAATGAGCACGCTGGCCTATGGTTGGGTGGAACACTGCAGCGACGTAGCTGGTTGCGGAGAAAATTCTTCATCAAAAGATAAGTATTGTTGATGATTCCATCTCTGTAATTATATTGATGGCAAATGAATAATGATGAACATGTTAAATGCTTGAATGTGTGTGTTGCTTCCGCTGATTATTGAGTAACTCTGCATGTTGAGAAATTAGGTTCCATGTATTTGTATGTTGAGTAATTATGCATCTTGCATAATGGATTATGCATCTTGTTATGTATTATGTTTAAGTTTTTAATTTCAGCATTTATCCTTGTCCATGTTCATGGGGTTGTTTTCCCATATGCATTGGTGTTTGGTGTTCGTCGCGTCCTCTTCTCCAGTCGTAGGTTCGGGTACGTGACAATCTGGTAATAGTTTGGTATCAATTTGGGAAAAATAGGAATTTTTGGCCTAGAGAGAACCTACGTAGTGGAAGGTCCCAAAAAGCCAATACGGGCACAACGAAAAGAGGTTCTGGAGTTATATATGGGGACTCGGGTCTTTTAATGACCCACAGGAACTTAGAGATCAGTTTTTGGGTCATCAAAGCTCTGTTTATGCAAGAAATGGAAAAACTAGTTATTTTCCAATGCAAATCTAGACTAGGTTGACTTAAAATGAGTAAATCTCAGCCATTTCGAATCAAATTAGAATAAAAATTGAAGAGAATGTTTATGATATCATATTAAAACCAATAAATGCAAAATTTCTCTCATAAATTAACTATAACACTGTATTCAACATTATGCACCATTACAATGTATTTTATTGAAATAATACAAGGAAGGGCATGGAGGTTTGAACCCTTAGATATATAAAAATATTGGACCTGTTAATGAAATACGATATACAGTAATGGATGGTTGTAGGCTACTATAAAATCCTTAATCAACTCAGAGAGGCTGCTCCATAGCTCCAATGTAACCTGCAATGAGAAGGGGAGAAGAAGGGAAAAGGAGAGAGGGAATGAGAATATTGGGGCACATCTCCAAAGAACCTAAGGCACAAAACTCATCAATGAAGCATTAGATTCATAAAAATCAACATAATAAACATCCAAACTGAGAAACGGAGCTCCAATTGTCTTTAAATAAACCTGGGTTACTTGTTGAGCAAGTCAATCACTTGTTAAGCAAGTTACCACTTGCTAAACCCTAAACCTAGCCACAAATTCTCCCTCCTTGAGGAAATTAGCATGTGTAATAAAATAAATATTTTCCCCTTTCATCCACCTTCATCCAATTTGGAAACTTTTGTTTCCTTGACCCATAGTTGTTATTTTTCCTTATGACAGCTTTTCTTGGATTTCCTATTTTTATGGCTGAACTCCAAAAAGGAAACTGCACCCTCCTTTGTCAATTGTTGCCTCATTTTTATTTGACTGATTTTTTCATATATTTTGGCACTTCCTCTTTTCTTGTCAAGTTGATTTTGTCATACAGTTTCTAATTTTCCCTTGGCATGTTGGCTTTCCCAAGTCCCCCTCCTGTTAATGGAAACTTATTTTCCACCTAATTAATTGCATAATAATATTTAATTACAATTAATATACCAAGTACATGCCTCCTAAGTGACATTTAAATAAAATATTCTAGGTTAATTTATTTAATGCATCTTTTGAACCCCTTGGTGCTAGGAAAGGTCAACACTTCTGGCTATCAAAATGTGGGGATATGACAGTGCTCCCCTCCCAAGGCTGCTTGTTCTCAAGCAGAAGCACCACAGAGTGCTACAAATTTTCCCACCATGTTTCTGCCACACCACTCTGATCATAGTCGTTTCCCTTATACCACTTCATTTAGAAAAATTGCTAACCCAATTAAGGTAGCTGAGTAGAATTCCCGGATCCCATTGCCTCCTCTGTAAGGACCCAAATTTTGCTGCCACCTTTTGAACTATGCCATTCCTAAGAATGCTGGGATCCCATGATTTTATCTGCCTCCTTCAACCCACCAGTATAAACAACAAAATTTAATCATTGTAGAGGATGAAAATGAGGTTATGAAAATCATACCACCATACTGGAAGCTCATCTCTCCCCATGCCAAACTGTAATTTTTTTAAACTCTCCCACCAGACATGGAATTCCTTAATGCGGGACCAAATCATCATGAGCCTCTCTAAAGTATGAAAATCCATGTGCAAGTTATCACTAGAACTCATGTCACTATTGTTATGAATACATAGGAGGTTATCCCATGCCCCTCCATGTATACTGAAAGCATCATATAGAAGCCATACATGCTCATGCCATTGCTGATACAGTTTCTTTGATGTGTCCAAAGTCTCTCCATTGATGCAAGCAAGATGTTTACCCTCCAGTGCACACATCTCCATCATGTGTCCAGCCACCCAATCAGTGGACAGACAAACTTTCATGCTAAATGATTCAGGTGGGAATAATTCAGCTACTACTAATGCTATTGTCAAACCACATGGTTTGAGCATCAATGCCTCAACTGGATGAGTGGAAGTATCATGCTCCTCTTGTGGCATCAACAGAAAAAATCATTTCACCCAATTTTCATCCCCACATGATGTGGCTGAAATAGAAGTGTGGGGTGAATAATTGTGAACCAAATCCATACAATGCTCATCAATCAATATAATGGATCCACAAATTCCTCCATTAGTTTTCTGAGTGACAGTGTGATCATGTGCCTCCTCTAAAATTGTACAACATTTTCCTAGAGACAACTCATAATCTCTTAGGAACCATGCAAGTGCTTGATCTTCATATTGCTTGACCTCAAACTCCTCAAGCACATGCAAATCGGAATGCACCTCATGTGCATGTGTATGGGAGGTATATAATAGCTGCAAAATAAGTCTTTGTTGCTGTTCACATGTCAAGACAATGTCATTCACAACAAGAAAATTATTGCAAAAATAAAAACATTTACCTCCCAAGGTATTCATTCCAAATATGTCTCTATCCACCCAATCAATGGATGAATAAGCACTTTTATTTGTTGATCCATATGGAATGTGATCAGCCATATTTCTGGTAGAGAAGAACACTTCATCCTTTCCCTCAACCTCAATGAGTGCTTGTCCAATATTCTCTTCCTCATAGCTTTTCATAAGCACCTGCAAATCTAAGTGCATCTCATGATCCACTATCTCATGAGATTCCTCGCTTTTTTCAAGAATGCAATCAGCCTTGTGAATATGGCTGAATGGTGTGTAGGACGGTAGGTATTAATACCTTTGCAAATTCTCATGAAGTTTACCTATCTCCATCTTGGATTCTTGGAATGCACATTGAGTGCTCTTCAAGGAATATTGGGTGGTCAACAAATCTTGTGAGAGCTTGCAAATTTCTTCTCCATCCTTCAAGGATGCTCCATGCAACACATCAGCAAGCTCAATCAAATCATCTCTATCAGAAAGAAATTGTAATAATTCCCCTTGTATTGTATACGATGCCTTCTATATCTCCTCCTTGGATTCAAGAGAAGATTGATCTTCCAATGAAGCATATATCCAACACTGGTGTGCCACTGAAGAATGTGTGTCTTGGAGAAGGTGTAAATCCTTTTGAATATTATTTTCTTCCATTTTCAAAGGCCAAGGAAATGAGAGGGGTTCTTGAGGAAAATCAGTCCCTTCTTCTTTCCTGCAATTTTCTTGATGTGACTTGCACTTCTCTTTTGGAATCTTTCTTTCTTCTTTCCCACCTACAATACTAGATGGCTCATAGATATCCACAATGGTGATAGTGGGATTGGGATTCTCAGTGAGTTCAATCCTCTCCTATGATGTGGATGCAAATTCATCATGCTGCAAGAGAGTCCAAAATTCAGAACTGTGTGCATCCCTTTGCACTAGATTTTGCTCCTTCAGATTTCCTAGTTCACACCTAACTGGTGGGGGCTTGTCTTACACTTCATTGGGAAATTCAAAGGATGAATTTAGATATAATATTTCTTCTTCTTTTGGATCTGATACAAAATATTCCTTCACCATATTATCTCCATTGACGCCCTCACCCTTATTTGCATTGATTGTGTGATCCACAACAGAGAAACTAGGAGTGAATTTATCTCCCTCACAATTGGCCTTCCTATTGCAGTCCTCAGATGCAAGTGGAGAATTTTTGGGGATAGCCTTGAGGAGCACAAATGTGATATTTTCTTTGGCAAAAAATTTATGGATAGACAAACACCCTTCTAGAACATTCAACCACTTATCTAAGGAATCAACATCAATATGGACTTCAAATAAAGAAATATCAAAGTTAACTTGTACCTTTAAGGGAGTTGAATCAATGAAATGATCGCTAGTTGAATGTGCATATGTTGTTGTTGGTATTCATCGAAGTATCTAAGAAAAATTATCCATCATCTAGTTCCTCTATCGCACAAGGGATTCCTCGATAAATTACTTAATAGGGTATCCTACTACGTTGTCTCTATTTTCTTCTGCCATGGGAGGCAATTTGGGGTGGCGAGAGTGATCTTCCCCAACTGAAACTAGTTCGACACCTAATTCTCTATACCCTAACCTCGTCAAGGGAATGCATGAGGAAACAATCAAAGAGAAAATTGCTCTAATGCCACAGATCTTGATTTATGTGAGAACAAAATGAAATAATAGATATAGAATCATAAACACACACATATTGCAAGGAAAACAAAGATACAATAAACACATATTCTATTAAACAGAGGAAATAGAACATAATATAAATACAACAGCTAGAATGGTGGTATTTGTCTATAAGAAGAGATTTTGCTGCTACGCTACGCTCATATGTGCCAAGATGAATACAACATGAGGCAGAAAGGTCCTATTTATAATAAGCATGAGGCAAAAAACCCTAAACATCTAAAACATAATCCTAGTAGATGAGTCATTATAATGTTTGCAGGCCCAAGGTGGTTAGTTTAAAACTCATCTTCCTGGGGTCATAACTTTTGCATGTGATATCTAGAAAACTTCATTTAGATCCTCAAAACGGCCTTAGAAGTTTGGGACCTAAAGAACCGTTGAAAATTTACTAGAAAAATGCCAAAATAGACAACTATTTTGAGCCAGTGGAATAGGTGGGTGGGGAATGATCTCCATCTATAGCATTTTATCTTTTTGTATTTAAGATAACAGCCATTTGTTTCAATGGTGATGCATTTGTGTTTTGGTGGACTTGCTATGATAATTGAAATCTAGATTCCCTTGAAATGGTTATGGTATGATACCTTTCATTTATGATCTTAATAGAAGGCTTCATTTATGCATTAGTCATTGCAAGAGGTTTTATGGTATTCATAAGAATAACATGTTTCAATAGTGTTTGTGACTATCTATAAATGCCCTTGGGTATGTGTTCATTAGTGTATGTTTTTAGAGTAAGTTTAGAAAAAATTTAGTTGATTAACATAGGATATAATTATAACCCTCAAGAATGCAACAATGAAGGGGCTTATTTTTTCATGAAAATGAAATATAAATGCAAGCTTTTAGAATGCTCATAAAGTTGAAATTACAACACTAAAAACTGTTAGGTAACTAGTAATAAAAATTTATGTAAATTTTGTTATATTTGTAACTTGGTGATTGAGTGCATAATTTTCATCATCTTGCATACTTTGTTTATATATTGTTGTTTTTTAAATAAATATTTATTTTGTTATTTCAATAACATTATTTTTTTTATAAAATAAATATTAATTGCTTGACATAATTAGTATTGATTTGTGGATTGAATGCATAATTGTCATAACATTACTTACTTTATTTGTATATTGTTGTTTTTCAAATGAATATTTATTTTGTTAATACAATAGCATTATTTTTTTACCAAATAAATAGGATAATTTTTTACCAAATAAATAGCAATTGATTGATATAATTAGTATTGATTTGTGCCTTGATTATATTATTATTTTTTTATACTATAAAGTAAAGACTAAGCTATATGCAACTTTTGTTTTTTCTATTTGAAATTTTGTTAAATTAATTTTAAATATTATTATTTATAAAAAAAAATCTTAAAATTTCTAAAGTTTAAAATTATATATATAAATATAAATATAAATTTTAATATATTTTTTAAATAAAATACTATAAAAATAAATATAAAAGGCTATAAAAATAAGACAATGTTTAAACTTTTTTTAAACAATGGAATTTTTAAAAACAAAGAACAAATCCAAGATACCTGATATATTCCCTTAAAGGTGTTTCTAGTCTTTAACATAACTATATGTGTATATACTATAAAAATATAATTATATATATTTTGATTAAATAATATACAAAAGCCTACATAAAAACATTTAATATTATTTAAAATGGAAAATATTTTGTTTAATTTAAAATAAATAAGGTAATATATATTTGACCTTATGATAATGATGATTATTATTAAAGTCTTCTAGTGAGATCAACTTTGGTTTAATAGAACTACAATATTTGGTTTACTTTAAAATTTTGTTTGTGTGCTTAAAAAACTCCTAAGAAGCTTTCCAAACTCACTATAATTTTGGCAAGTTAGGAAGTTATAAAGTTTTGTATTGTAACAAATTATGAAAGTGAGATCTAATGTGGGTGTTAGCAAGGAACTCTAAGATAAAGTGATTTTCATTCTCATCGCTCATAATGTATTATGATATGTATTTCAATTTATACATTATTTATTGTTATTAATTACTTTACTAGTTAATTTGTGATTGATGAAATATTTATTTTTATTTTTTTTTACTAGGGGAATCGGCAACTCGGGACGGGCCGGTACTCGCGTAACACGGGTCCAGGGATCCAATCCCGCTACCACTAAAAACCTAGGTGTAACCACAACGCCCGAACCATGGCACACGGGTTAATTTTGGGGCAATTTGAACACATGACCTTCCATTTACAAACAATTCCATTTTCCACTTGCTCTGCCCCCCACGGGCTCTATTCATAAAATATTGTTATTAATTATTTTACTAGTTAATTTGTGATTGATGAAATTTTATAAACCATAAGTACCACAAAATTATAGGTTATCCATTCATTACATATATCATCTAATCAATTACCCAAAATTTTAAAATAAAACATTAATCTACATAATTACAATTTATACATGATTAATTTAATACATATTATTAAATATATTATTTTATTAAAATATTTTGAATTAACATGGATAGCGTTTTTCTTTCTTTGTGTAAAAAGAACATCACCATATGTAATACTATGAAATAACTAAATTGTATAATTCAATTAGTAAAAGAGTTCACTAGAAGAAATATATTGGGAAGCGATACAAGAGGACAACTCCTTGGTCTTATATATTTTAAAAGCATGATTCCATGTAGATAAATAATTTAATCACAAAGACTAAAATGAACTCAACATTATAAAACATGGGAAGCATTGGAAATTAATTGTATTGAGAATCTATATTGTATATCAAATTTTTATATAATATTAATATATAATATAACATTACAGAATTATAATCATTTAATTTGTAGTTATGAATTTGATGTTATGTACATATTATTGTTAATTTATTTCAAATTATAAATTATTTATATATTTATATATTAATTATGAGTTATCTAGATATTTATTAATCAACTATCAATTATATATAATAATTGTTTATTTTTAATTTAAAAAAATTGTCTTAAAATCAAATTTTTATTTGAATAATCTACTTATTAAAATAAAATTTTAATTTAAATAATCTACTTGTTTTGTTTTATTCTATTCTAATTATAAATAATAATCCACCCAAAATTCTAAGATATTACTCCTATAAATTCTAAACTAAGAGATTAACCATATAGATTTAGTCTATAGTGACAATAGTATATTGAAAATGAATATCAAAGGGTTTATCCTGTGAGATAATTGCTGCTGAAGTGGGCACCGAAAATCTTGAATATACTTTTTATTGCAATGATCAACAGCTGATCAGAGAAAACAAAACTGAGGATTGCGATGTCTTCTCTACAGGATTCGGTGACACGAACATGACCTTATCCAGTTTGTTGAATCAGGGAGTACTCGATTGGATTCCTGAACAATTCACCTGTATTTTAAAATGACCTAACAATATGATGTTGTAATCTCAGGAAATAGAAATTGACGCCCTCACCCTTATTTGCATTGATTGTGTGATCCACAACAGAGAAACTACGAGTGAATTTATCTCCCTCACAATTGGCCTTCCTCTTGCAGTCCTCAGTTGCAAGTGGAGAATTTTTGTCATTCCATGGATCAGAGGGATGTAAATGAACATTACTGCTGCAAAAATCAGAACCTTCATCACCCATGTTCTTCACCTTATCATCTTCTTATACATACACTATGGTGACATGTTCTTCCACCAAAATTTGTGCTTCACACCCAAGTAGTGTGGTGTTGATTTCTTCTTGCGTATGTGTCTCCCGAGGTGACTGTAACTCTAATTTGTAATCATCTTTTGGATCTGATCCAAAATATATATCTTTATCCATAAATAATCACACAAATTTAGCAGTGATTTGGAGATCACCCACCAAGAAGCTTGAAGTGCATTCCTCTTCATTCTCTTCTTGGAGTAATGGGAAACAAGCAAGATCTTCTGGAGCATTTTCTTTCAAACAAATTGATTTTTTTCCTTCTTGAATGGTACTATGATCATTACTTGCAGATAATATTCTTGAATAAAATCCAAAGAATCTCAGAATGCTTGAACATGCTGATGGATTTGATGACTCTTCACTTTTTCTTTCTTCTTCCTCTTCATTGCTCAGAGAGGTGAAACAACTTGGTTCCTCTATGGATGATTTGTTTTTATTGAAAGAGTAATCATCTACATTCTTAGGCTCAAATCCAAATCTGCAATAAAAATAATCTTTGAAAGGAATGGATTTACAAATCACTTCCCCAAGGAAAGATACTCTTTGTGGTGGGGCAAGTTTTTAGCCGCATCTATCATCTTTGCTAAATCCTTCTTAGGATTAGCCATTAGAGGAAATTTCAATTTAAAATGGGCCTTCAAAAAATAATACAAATTCCATGGAATCATGTATTAGCCAATCAAAATTCTTTAAAATTAAAAAAGGGAGCACCTCTTAAACAATTCTTTAATATAAATCTGGGGATAGGTATCATAAAAAAATTACTTTTTTGTAGTATTTTCGACATATCTCCCTGTGCTTTTATTCAAAATTCGATCAGGAGAGCTCGTTGGATGCGGAGTTAAATTCCACATCCATAGAGTATGCACTCAGCATAATTTTTACAGGCCCCTCTACCCCAAAAATATGAAATACCTTAAAAAACATGATGATGATGTCATCATCACGTTTTTTCAGGTATTTCTTGTTTTTGGGGTAGCGGGGCCATCATCACATTTTGTAGTTATTTCTTGTTTTTGGAGTAGAGGGGCCCATCAAAGGTATGCTGAGTGGGTAATCGTTGGATGCGGAATTTAATTTTGCATCCAACGAGCTCTCTCGATTGAAATTTGAGTAAAAGAACGGGGNTCTTCCTCCAAAATTAATAAATATTATTTTATTATTTTAACTATTATTTTATTAATTTTCCTTAGGAGGCCCATTTTGAGTTGAAATTTCCTCTAATCCATGGGTAGTTCCACATTACTTCCTTCATACTCTATATGGTCATAAAAGTAACCATCCTTGTCTCTTGAAATTTTCAACCCATCATTTACATAGCTCGCCTCTTATTCTTCAACAAACTAATTAAACTCATCATCTTCAACTACTGGTACAACCCTCATGGTTGTAACTTGAATTGGTGATCTGCAAAATTTGTCGATAGAGAGCCTTCTTTCCACAGGAGTGGAGGAAAGTGATCTGATACCACTGTAATGTCCCAACTATGGTGTACATACCTGAACACTCTTCAATTATGCAAATTTATATTAAATTTTCTGATTTACAAAGTCTACCATTTAGGGCACTGACGGAGTAGGGAAATCAAGGTTTTAGGTAGGGAAATTTTGCAGAGGAAAAGTGGGAAGAGGAGATCAATCAAGAGTAAGTGAATATTTTAAAATACATTCCCTTAACACATTTATATCTGGTACCATTTATATTTCAGAGACTGTGCCATGGAAACTTACTTTCATGTTGCTGGGTCACCAAACCGTGAAACTAGGGAATATCAATCCATCTTCCGACCAGTGGATTAGGAAATTTTAAAAGATGATATTCAGTCATGAAATAAGGTTCTAAAATATTTATAACACTTTTTAACAGCTCGTAATTGTTTGGGATCAATTTGGTGAAAATAGGAAGTTTTGGCCTAGAGAGACCCTGCGTAGTGGAAGGTTCCAAAAGGAAGTAAGGACACAATGAAAAGAGGTCTTGGAGTTAGATATGGGGAATTGGGTCTTTCAGTTTCCCACAAGAACTTATATTTCAGTTTTTGGGTGAGCAGAACTTTGTTTATGCAAGAAATAGAAAAACTAGATATTTTCCAATGCAAATCTAGACTAGGTTGACTTAAAATGAGTAAATCTCAGCCATTTCGAATCAGAGTGGAATAAAAATTGCAGAGAATGTTTATGATATCATATTACAGCCAATAAACTCACAATTTCTCTAATTAATTAAATATAACACTCTCTTCAACATTGTGCATCATTACAATGTATTTTATTGGAATAATACAAGGAAGGGCATGGAGGTTTGAACCATTAGATATAGAAAATATTGGACCTGTTAATGAAATATGATATACAGTAATTTATGGCTGTAGGCTGATAAAATATCCTAAATCAACTCAGAGAGGCTGCTCCATAGCTCCAATGTAACCTGCAATGAGAAGGGGAGAAGAGGGGAAGGGGAGAGAGGGAATGAGAACCTTGGGGCACATCTCCCAAGAACCTGAGGCAAAAAACTTAGAAAGGAAGAATTATATTCATAAACATCAACATAATAAACATCCAAACTAAGAAATAGAGCTCCAATTGTCTTTAAATAAACCTGGGTGACTTGTTGAGCAAGTCAATCACCTATTAAGCAAGTTACCACTTGCTAAACCCTAACCCTAGCCACAAATTCACCCTCCTTGAGGAAATCAGCATGTGTAAGATAATAAATTTGTTTCCCTTTCATCCACCTTCATCCAATTTGGAAACTTTGCTTTCCTTGACCCGTAGTTGCTATTTTTATTTATGACAACTTTTCTTGGCTTTCCTATTTTTATGACTCAAATCCAAAAAGGAAAGTGCACCCTCCTTTATCAATTGTTTTCCCTTTTGTATTTGACTTCTTTTGTCATATATTTTGGCAGTTTCCCTTTTCCTATCTGGTTGATTTTGTCATACAGTTTCTAATTTTTCCTTAGCAAGTTGGCTTGCCCAATTCGCCCTCTTGTTAATGGAAACTTATTTTCCACCTAATTAATGGCATAATAATATTTAATTACAGTTATTATACCAAGTACATGCCTCCTAAGTGACATTTAAATAAAATATCCTAGGTTAATTTATTTAATGCATATTTTGACCCCCCTTGGTGCTAGGAAAGGTCAACACTTTTGGTGATTAAAATGTGGGGATACGACAATTGGTATCAAATACTTCTTCATAACTTTTTGATGGAAAGTTGGAGTGACAAGTTGTTGCTTACTTAACAGTTTGGATTGAAGCAAGGGATACATTTCTTGAAATGTTATTATCCTCCAAGAGAATGAATTAGTGGTAGTTAGTTGCAATGACAAAGACATGGGATGAAACAAACCATTCTACTTCATCCTAATAATGGTATGTTCAATTTTGCATTTAAGGTGGAACACAAGGAAACATTTGAACACTTGAGGAAACAATTAAGGAGAAAAAGTGACTAGGTAGTATGAGAAAATGTTGGTGGTGTTCTTCGATGGTGAAATGTGATTTCATCATGAGAATAGGGGAAATCACCACACTATATTTTCAAAGATGAAGGTGAGACTCTTACTATTCTTTCCTAATTTAGTTTGAAAAGACATGGTCTTTGGAACAAAGGTTGACTTGGATTGGCGAATATTGTGATAACATTGTGGTATATCTGCATAAGACAACAATATTCTGTTTAAACATGATAGTGTTGTCCAACATTATTTATGAAATGTTGGAAGTGGTGGAATATTTGTTTAAGATTGTTGTTATGAACATGGGTGACCAAGAAGGAAACATCAACTTACTATAATAGACCATTTTCTGTGGAATTGGTTCAATAGTTCCTATAAAAATCAAGAAAAAGAAACTAGAAAGGTATGGTGGCACTTGCTTTATGAAGTTAATTTGTAACTTTACTACCTTGAGTATATGAACCAAAGTTCAGATGAGATGAAATCTATTGTTAAGAGAGCAATTTTAAAGGGTATCAGGTATCGTGAAGCATGGGTAGAGAAATTGAATCGATGACTTGGAAACAAGGATGATAGTTGCTAATATTGACAACTAGGATAATAAATCCTCAATGTGCAATGTGACTTGATGGGGGTTATTAATTCGAACATGAGAAAATATAAAATGCTAAATTTACTTTTAAATCCTATTGATGAACCGGTTAAAAATATCCAGTCTAGTTTTAATACATTCTTAGACGTGTACATAGAGAAAATATCTAATAATGATTCTATTTACAAGTAATTCATATGGTTGGCATTCATAGCATGGACAATATTGGAATTCAATAAGTTCTAGATACAACATTTTATGTGGATTTGGAATTGTGAGACAAACCTATTTAACGATCTAGATATGAGATTGTGAGTTTTTTTGTATGAACTTTCTGTAAAGTTTACTTGAAACCTGGTTTAAAGTATGAGACCGACATAGGGAACTTTGATGTAAAAGGCCTCCACAATTAATAAACAATATATGATATTAGAATGGAAACAATATTGGGAAAAGAATATGAAAACACTACGCTACCGCTGTGGGAAGTTTTTCATTGAGGAAACACACCCCAAATTACATCCTACCTTGAGGTCCATTTTTAAAATGGTGAATTGATCCAAACTAGAGTTTGATCAAACTAATGAAAATCATGTATGTGTCACTAAATAACTGAGAAAAGTTACTACAACCCTGACTCCTGGGTTACCAAAAATGTGATGGTGGTTCTCGTTTTCTATAGAAATGCTGTAGAAACGGGGGCGAGATGGAAACCATCATTTTTTATGGCCGTTCTAGTTTCTGCAACAAAAAAAACCATTTCTTAGAAAACGTAGTGTTTCTCCCAGCGATTTATACAGAAACAAATTTATGTTTCTTTAGGAACTGGTTCGTCTCAGGGTTTAATTTTTAGATGTTTGGTAGGTGGTCAAGCAAGCAAGTGTGGAAAGTTAAAAATGACTTCCTCAATGACATGCAGCATAAAATATTATGCTTGCATTATGGAAACAGAATGAACACCAATTCTTTCAAAAGTGAATTACAGTAATTTTCCCCTAATAAAGGAATGTTCATGATTGAGTGAGTTTACTCTTACTTTAATGGCATGCACTCTGAAAAAATTTCATTATGTAGCTGGGACTAGTTATATTTGAAATTATCTATGAAATTAGTTGTCCACTTTTATGAGTTATGGTTAAGGAGTCGATGATTTTACTATCTTCCATAAATTTACAATTTTGTATGTCTTATTTGTAACTGTAAATGATGTAAATTTCAACCATTTGATATGATGATCCTGTGATATATATTTCACTTTCCAACTCCCTTCTGTTAATACTTATTCCAGGATAGATTTCCTTTCCATTTTTCCCACATACATCGGCACTTAGGATACTGCTAACTTCTTGACACTTTATCCTTTTGTACAAAATTCCTTGAGGGAAAATCCTCCCTCGAGAAAGGACAAGGCACAAAATTTGAAATATGTCTTCAGTATGTATTTATCTTCACTTGTATCAGCTGAATGAACTTTTTTTGGTGAAATAATTTGATTAAGAAATCATGAACTCCATGATCATGCGATAGAGTGTAGAATCTGCAAGAAAGAAGAGAAAATACTCCTTGTATCTCATCATCTGACGAAGTAGTAGAATTATCTAAGTTATTCTTAGTGCTAACAAACTATGATTTTTAAACAAAAATTGAAATGGAAAATAGATATGTGCATACTCCTTCCCAAAGAGTACAAAAATTAATACAATCAGTAGCACAATTAGTTCCTTGTATAGCTGCAAAATTATGATGTGGATCACATATCATTCTTCCAATATGATGTAGCACCTTCCCAGATTTGATATGAGGATGAAAATACTTTTATATATCATAAATATTATCATATGGAACAACAAATACATAGTCTTCATTGTCTCCATGAGGATATGGGGCTAGACTAGGAAAAGTATGAGCAATTGGGGAAAATTGATGAGTGTAAAAATTTAAATGATGGATGGAATTGAGATCTAAACCATAACTATTTAGAAAATATACAAGCATATATAAGATAATTCCAATCATTATTATGGTCATATATAACCAACCAATGAAAAATAGGAAAGACTTGAAACCATTTGATATAAGTAACACTACATAAGAAACCAATGAGGAATCAACTAGTGAACTTGGTGTTTGTATAGTGTTAGGAGTATTCAAAGGTATGGTAGATGGTATGGATGGTGTTATGAATGGTGTCATGACATACATATCAGCCTGAAAATATTCTTCTAAATATTAGTTATGGAATGAGGGAGATCTTCTTAAGACAAGTCAAGATCTACTGAAAAATCACAATCGTTGGGAGATGAATCTATGAGACTTATAGGTGGATTATCAAATAAAGAAACTGATATTTTTTATATTTAAATATCATAAGGTTAATTTATATCATATATGTGAGGAAATGATTTAACTTTGGCACTCAAGTCATAGTTTATAACCTTGGAACTGCAAACTATGATAGTGTTCTGAGGAATCAGCAGGCTCCTCTAGCTCATCTAGAACTTCGATGTTGTACTTCTCAAGTAGATGATACGTGATTTATATATTATTATTGAAACATTTATTCTCTAAATGAAATCCCTTTATTCAATAATAACACATAGATGTACTTCCTTTATTCTTTACTTTCTTCATTGAACCTTCATCAGTAGGCTTTGAACTTTCATCTTCAATATTTGACTTTGACTTATTCTCTTTGAAAATTTTCTTTTCTTTGGATTTGGTATTATTTCTTACCTTAACTATGAGAGAATGATCCTTGAAATTGGAATATCTAAGACTAGTCATTTGGACCAATTTATCTTTCTCCTTTGTCAGTGATTCAAAGAATGTACTCAAAGAAGGCATTTTCCAATTAGAAATAACAAGCCTAGTAGCATGAAAAGTAGACACAAAAATTGATTATTCAGGACCCAATTTTAATAGAATGGAAATGATCAATTGATATTCCTTTTTTTCAATCCCAAATTGCTTGACCAATAGAACAAGTGACTTGAATTTGTGAATAAGCCCTCAATAGAATCAAAACTGCTTGGACTCAATGAGAATAACTCATTCTCCAACTGATGCTCTCTTATCTCATCTTGAACTCCAAAGAGAGACTCAAGTTTGGTCGACACTTAGTTTGAGTGGTAAAACCATATAGATTAAAGAGTGGATCATGGAAAATAGATAGGCAAATAAATCCATGTGCTTCGTCCAACCTATTATTCCACTTAGCTTTCTCAACCATAGAATCTGGTTCATTTTCTAAACCCATAGAAAATATATAGAGTCCCTTACTGCACAACAGACTACCAATTTTGGATTTCCATTCATGACAGTTGAAGGGACTCAAGATCATAGCTAAAGAAGAATCCATACTGAGATGTTGGTGCGCTCAAGAAGATACTCTTTGCAACCTACACAAATAAAACTAGGAGAAAATCTTGTAAGCCTAAATAAAGCTCTTCTTCAGAGTGGGATATGAGAATGGATGTGCTCTGATAGAGAGAACAAACAACTCCTCAAATATGTTGAACTTGAACAACCTTGCACTTTTGATAGCATGTATAAATTGCAAGTTTGATAACATTAGAAAAAGGTACTTGATACAAATAAGAAGCATAGGAGATAGATCTTTCTACTAAGATAATTCTCACAACTACGCACAAGGAAAATATAGAGAAGAATAAAGAGAATAAATATAGGAGAAGTGATCCAATGAATAATTGATTATTAAATCAATTACTTGATTTATTAACCAAATACTTGATTGATGATTACAATACTAATACATCCTTATAAATGAAAAATTAGTTGGTCGAAGAGAACTCATGCTAGTTGATAAATTAGGCTTACCAAATATGATAAACCCTCATATGTGGATAAAGGACTTCCCAAAACATTCAACGACCTCAGGAATTAGCTAAAGCATGAGTGAGTTGTCATGAATGATGGAAAAATAGGCTAGTCCTGGAATATGGAGAGAAAATAATGGAGCATGGGTTGGCAATAAAAGATAGCAACTTCCTAGTTGACTAGCTTTAGCTTATCCACAGAAAAGATGGCATAAAGAAGAATAAAGACATAATCTATAGTAAGGTGCAGTTACTAATTCTAAAAGTCAATAAAGTACATGTGATCAAACCAAAATAAGAATAAAAGCGCTCCTGGGGTATATATGGAAAGTGTTGATCATGTGGTGCAAGTGGATGCCAACTATCTAGACTAGAATTTATGAAATTAATAAAAGATGATTAAATATTTTTACCCTATGTATTAAATGGGTTTATTATATTCCCTTAGGATGATACTATTATCAAGTATGTGAAGTGGGTGAGCAATCTCAAATATCTTTGTAAGGATTTTGCAAGCTTTCTCCTTGATTAATATTTAATTTTCACTTTAAAGTTACACAAAGATTGGAAACACGTAAATATGTAAGAAACACACAGTGCATCACGAATAGAAAATGCTTCAGGATCCTTCTCCATTGAATACATCTAATCCATCCTTTGTACTAGAATATGTGTTTTAGTTTTACATAAATAATTTTGTTTTTTAATTTAATTAATTATATATATATATAATTATATATGGTTTAACAATATCAATATATTAAATCTTAAGTACTTTTTTCACTATAAAAATTGTGTAATATAAATAAATAGTTACAAAGTAGTCTCTTTTGGAAGTGATCATTTTAATTATGTCAAGAAGAATGTAAGGAAAGTGAGAATATTTTTATGATCTTGATTTATGTGAAAACCAAATGAAAGAACATATATAGAATCATAAACATGGGAATATTGCAAGGAAAACATAGATACAGTAAAGACATATTCTATTAAATGGCGGAAATAGAACAAACTGTAAATCTAACAACTATAATGGTCGTATCTATCTCTGAGAAGAGATGTGGCTTTGATGTTCATCTGTGCCAATATGAATACAAGATGAGTTTGAAAGGGCCTATTTATAGTAATCATGAGGGTGAGAATCCTAAAAATCCAAAACATAATCCTAGAAGACGAATCATCATAAAGTTTGCATCCCCAAGGTGGTTAATTGAGCAATCAACTTCGTGGGGTTATAACTTTTGCATACGACCTCTAATTGGGGTGTTTGATGGCATGTTAGGAAGGTCTATCCAAGATATACACATTTAAACTGGATCCAAGTGCATATTATAAATAGTTCTTTTTCCCTCAAATTACCAAAAAAAAGTCGTTTAGGGCCTCAAAACGACCTTGGAAGTTTGGGACCCAAAAAACTGTAGAAATATTACTAGAAAATTGCCAAAATGGACAATTATTTTGAGTCGGTGGAATAGGTGGGTTTCCATCGATATCCATATGGATCAATCCCCCCCCTTTAGGAATCAATGGCCTCCATTGCGTCAAATCTCTTATCATTGGTTGAACTTTGTGTTGAGTTGAGCTCTTGATGCAGCATTTGTTGAAGTGAAAATGTTGTTTTTCTTTGAAATATTTAGAGGGTTGTAATCAATGTTGATGGATGCATTGGAGGTCTTGAAAAATTATATTTTTAATGTTATCCTTGGTCTAAACTAGTGTGGATGGTTTCTTCCTGTAGGTGCACCTTGAATGTGTGGCCTTGCACTATAGAGGTACTCGGATAGATGATGCAACAATGACTTTGTGTTCTTCATGTTTATAGTGAATAGAGACACCATGTGTAGAGGTTGTGGAGGTATTTGTGATCTAATGTGAACTCCTTCAAAGATGATTGTGAAGAGGAAATTTTTTCAGTGTCAGATATTATCTTTCTTTCCTGTGAAACTGTGGTAGGTGGAATTGTCTTTGGTATCATATAGAGTTTTCCTCCCAAAGTGATAATGACAATAGGAGGTATCGATTCATACATAGCATTATTCTTCCACATATATGGTTGTCCTAAAATAACATCACAGAACTCAAGTGGGACACATCAACCAATACCTCGTCTTTGAAAGGATTGACACCATATGGTAGGCAACATTGTTGAAAAACGTGGATACCTCATCCTTGGATTATCCAACTGATTTGGTAGGGTTGCGGGTGTGGTGTTGTTAGAAGCACCAATATCTTCATGAATTATACTGATATTAGGTTCTTTTGGTTGTCACAGACAACAACAAAGTGTAAGGGGATTCCCTTCACCCATATCTACGAGTGGAAGAGACGTTCCTCTACCTCTGACTCTTCAAGATCCTTTGTTTGCATCTATGTGGTATAAATAGTGACACTCTATTATGCATCAATGATATGTTTCCCCTGGTCCACGGCCATGAGATTTGGTTTTTGAATCAAAATCGAGATCTGATTCTGAAGATTTGATCTCAGCCACCAATGACTGCTTTGAGAGACATTCATCAATGTTATGAAAGGGGATTTTGTGGAACTCACACCACTTCCCAGTGTCCTTCTTGTTAGGATTATAATTCTCTCTTGTCCAAATTGTTCATTTTATCCTAACTTAGGAGTCATTTAGTCATTATTGACTCACTAGTACCATTGGGTCCACATGGCCTAATGGGGCCATATGTACCAGTCACTAGAGTGTGGGGAACACTGATTGAGGCTAACTACCATTGACTACACTTGCATGAATTAGTTTAGTCCCCTCCTATACCAATCCCTACAATGTAGGATCAATTGTGAGTGTCAGCACCAACCTCCTTCAGTTGTCAGCAGTTGATGACTAGTCAAGCCTAGTTATGAGTCAACTACATTCAGTTACAGTCGTTTACATTCAGTTAGCACCAGTATTTGCATGGATGCATGTGGCAAGACTAATTTTCTCACCTACCACATCAGTTAGATTAGTTTAATTGATTCTAACAAATTGAGAAACTGAATTAGACAACTGGAGATAACTAGTTAAGCTCCTATAGTGATTTAGACACATCTAGTTATCCATGCAATCAGATTGAGTTAATAAATTTGAATTTCCTCTCATGAATTTGAATTGTTTGGCTACTAATTCCAATGTATTGCATTGTAACAATTATCCAGATTGTATCCATTTTACTTTTTGATTAATGAAAACTTATACAGTTGCAACTCATTTTTTTGCACTGTTTCATATCATATTCTGAGTAAATTGTTTGTGGAATATTTTGTAAGTTTTGTCTTGGTCCATAGATTCCTGTGAGCTCAATTTTTTATGGTATCAGTGCCTCAATAAGATAAAGAAATTCTTCTACAGGTTTCTTTCTATATCTATGAAGTAATTTGAGCCAAAAAACTCAAAAACATTCGAGCTCTGCACTAAAATCAAAGAGTTTACCACATAATTCCTAGAAGCCCAACCTTGGTTATTAAGATTGCTTGATTGACTAATCCAGTTGTGATGCAAACTTCAAAAGTGTAGGTTGTTCGGCATTACTTTGGTGTTTTTGTGAAATTGCAGGTACAACTTCATATGGATTCAAAATTATTGGTTCCTCTTCTTACTCCATCCACAAGATATTCAGAATGGAAGATGAAGATGATTTCATCTCTAAAGAGACAAGATCTCTATGAGGTGTTAGTTTCAAACTTGTTGCTGGGGATTTGATGTTAGTTTCCTCTTATGCAGTTGTTGATATTGTATTTTTTGAATCATTGGTTATTTCTGAAGCTATATCAGATTATGGAGCTCAAGCATTCGCTCTCCACAGTCCCAGGGATTCTCTACCTTTGATCACATGCTCATCTCCTCACATAACTAGCAAAAAGGGAGTCATTCTACATCCTCTTGGACACTTGCTCCTAACACTTGGAGCTAATATTACCTCACATGGTTTGTTGTCCAAGGATTCAATATATCAGTTTCTTGGGTGTTCCTCGGATGGTTCAAATTCTCATGAAGTTTTTCTCTCTTATCAGTTGATTTCATTTGCTCTACATGGGTCCAATTTTCATCCAGCAACTGTCTATATTTATGATTTACTTGAGAATATTCTCCTTCTTCCAAAGAGGAAGATTCGTCTAGAAATAATCATTTAGTTTGGATGGAGAAGTGCACATGCCAAGCCCCATGATACCTGTGCACATAAGAACAAGCTTGAATCCTGATCCACTTGCTTAGTTTGAGGGGGTATTTTTCCCATGAGGTTTTTTATTGTTTCCTTGTTTTTATTAAGCAGTTACTTTTTTCATTTTAGCTGTAATGGGTGACCTTTGGTCTTAGTTACCAGGGCCCAGAGTTGTCCAAGTTAGCATTTAGGGGGGGTGTTAGGATTATAATTGTCCCTTGTCCAAAATGGTCAACTTAGCCTAGCTTAGGAGTCATTTAGGCATTATTGACTCACTAGCACCATTGGGTCCACATGGCCTAATGGGGACACATGTACCATTCAACAGAGTGTGGGGAACACTGATTGAGGCTAACTGCCACTAACTATACTTACATGCATCAGTTTAGGATCCTCCTATACTAATCCCTACCATTTAGGAGACATTGGGAGTGTCAGCACCAACCTCCTTCCATTTTCAGTAGTTGGTCATTAGTCAAGCCTAATTATGAGTCGAGTACATTCAGTTACAGTCAGTTACATTTAGTTAGCACCAATATTTCCATGGTTTCATGTGGGAAGGCACCTTTTCTCACCTACCACATCAGTTAGACTAGTTTAATTGATTCTAACTGATTGAGAGACTGAGTTAGACAGCTGGAGATAGCTAGTTAAGCTCTGATGGTGATTTAGACACATCCATTTATCCATGCATTCAGATTGAGATAATCAATTTGAATTTCCTCTCGTGAATTCGAATTGTCTAGATATTAATGGTAGTGTATTGCATTGTAATAATTATCCATATTTTATCCATTTTACTTTTTTATTAATGAAAGCTTATACAGTTGCAACTCATTTTTTTTGCATTGTTTCATATCATATTCTGAGTAAATTGTTTATGGAATCTTCTGTAAGTTTTTTCTTGGTCCATAGATTCTTCTGAGCTCAATTTTATACTTATTTTCCTTTCCATTACCCTTTTTTTCTTGTGTCTAGGACTGGTTGTCCTTTACCTATACTGTGTTCTACGAGCTATGGTTTCCATTACCTTGCTTCTATGGTGGATTAGCATGTCCAAAGTCTCACTTGTTCTTTTGTTGAAATTTCTCCTTGATTTTGAAAACATACCGATAGGTAGATCTCAGTGAAGGAATGTCCAGGAATTCCATCTCTATTCGGATGTATCGTTGTAGGCCACTGCAATATTTCAATACCAGGTGTCCCTTGGATTCCTTTATACCCAGGTTTGTGCACAAGGTATGAAAGTTATTGGTGTACTCTTACACCACTTGGTCCCTTTCTTGAGGAATAATGCTCCATTTTGTGTACTGTTCATCATAGTTCCCAATAGGGGAATAATGTTCCTTTGGGACGTCTATGAAAGAGGCCCAAGTGGGATTGGCCTCGAACATTCTATACTTTTATGATGAGTTTTTCTCACAATAATTATCCCACCAATTTTTGACATGGGGGATAGCCTTAAGGAGGACAATTGTGATATTTTCCTTGTCAAAAAAATTATGGATAGAGAAACACCCTTCTAGAACATTCAACCACTTATCTAGGGAATCAAGATCAATATGGAATTCAAATAAAGAAATATCAAAGTTAACTTGTACCTTGAAGGGAGATGAATCAATGAAATGATCGCTAGTTGAATGTGCATATGTTGTTGTTGGTATTCGTCGAAATATCTAAGAAAAATTATCCATCATATAGTTCCTTTGTCGTACGAGGGATTCCTCGAGAAATTACTTGATAGGGTATCCTACTACATTGTCTCTCTTTTCTTCTGCTATGGGAGGCCATTTGGGGCAGCGAGAGTGATATTCCACAACTGAAACTAGTTTGAGACCCAATTCTTTATACCCTAACCTCGTCGAGGGAATGCACAAGGAAACAATCAAAGAGAAAATTGCTCTAATGCCACAGATCTTGATTTATGTGAGAACAAAATGAAATAATAGATATAGAATCATAAACACACACATATTGCAAGGAAAACAAAGATACAGTAAACACATATTCTATTAAATGGAGGAAATAGAACATAATATAAACACAACAGCTAGAATGGTGGTATCTATCTCTGAGAAGATATTTGGCTACTACGCTACGCTCATATGTGCCAAGATGAATACAGCTTGAGGTGGAAAGGTCCTATTTATAATAAGCATGAGGCAAAAAACCCTAAACGTCCAAAACATAATCCTAGAAGACGAGTCGTTATAAAGTTTGCAGGCCCAAGGTGGTTAGCTTAAAATTCATTTTCCTGAGGTCAAAGCTTTTGCATGTGATCTCCAAAAGACTTCGTTTAGGGCCTCAAAATAGCCTTAGAAGTTTGGGACTTTAAAAACTGTAGAAAAATTACTAGAAAAATGCCAAAATAGACAATTGTTTTGAGCCAGTAGAATAGGTGGGTGGGAAACAATCTCCATCTATATCATTTTATCTTTTTGTATTTAAGATACTAGCCATTTATTTCAATGGCGATGTATTTGTGTTTTGGTGGACTTGCTATGATAATTTAAATCTAGATTCCCTTGGAATGGTTATGGTATGATACCTTTCATTTATGATTTTAATAGAAGGCTTCATTTATACATTAGTCATTGCAAGAGGTTTTATGGTATTCATAAGAATAACATGTTTCAATAGTGCTTGTGACTATCTATAAATGTCCTTGGGTTTGTGTTCATTAGTGTATGATTTTAGAGTAAGTTTAGAAAAAATTTAGTTGATTAACATAAAATTATAACCCCCAAGAATGCAACGATGAAGGGGCTTATTTTTTCATGAAAATGAAATATAAATGCAAGCTTTTAGAATGCTCATAAAGTTGAAATTACAACACTAAAAACTGTTAAGTAACTAGTAAAAAAAAATTATGTAAATTTTGTTATATTTGTAACTTGGTGATTGATTGCATAATTGTCATCATCTTGCATACTTTGTTTACATATTGTTGTCTTTCAAATGAATATTTATTTTGTTATTTCAATAAAATTATTCTTTTATAAAATAGATATTAATTGCTTGACATAATTAGTATTGATTTGTGGATTGAATGCATAATTGTCATAACATTACTTACTTTATTTGTATATTGTTGTTTTTCAAATGAATATTTATTTTGTTAATACAATAGCATATTTTTTTACCAAATAAATAGCAATTGATTGACATAATTAGTATTGATTTGTGCATTAATTATATTATTATTTGTATACTATAAAGTAAAGACTAAACTACATGTAACTTTTTATTTTTTATTAAATTTTATAAAAAGTTCTTTAAAATTTTGTTAAATTAATTTTAAATATTATTATTTATAAAAAAAAAAATCTTAAAATTTATGAATTTTAAAATTATATATATAAATTCTAATATATTTTTTAATAAAATATTATAAAAATAAATATAAAATGCTATGTGTAAATTTTTTTTAAACAATGAAATTTTTAAAAACAAAGAACAAATCCAAGATACGAGATATATTCCCTTCAAGGTGTTTCTAATATTCCCTTAAAGGTGTTTCTAATCCTTTAACATAACTATGTGCAGATACTATAAAAATATAATTTTATATATTTTGATTAAATGATATACAAAAGCCTATATAAAAGCATTTAATATTATTTAAAATGGAAAATATACTATTTAGTTTAAAATAAATAAGATGATATATATTTTACGTTATGATAATGATGATGATTATTAATTTTTTCTACTGAGATCAACTTTGGTCTAATAGAACTACAATATTTGGTTTACTTTATAATTTTGTTTGTGTGCTCAAAAAGCTCCTAAAAAGCTTTCCAAACTCACTATAATTTTGGCAAGCTAGGAGGTGATAAAGTTTTGTATTGTAATAAATTATGAAAGTGAGATCTAATGTGGGTGTAAGCGAGGAACTCTAAGATAAAGTGATTTTCATTTTCACAGCTCATAGACTCACACACAGATGGAAAACTCTTTCCTTCCATCAAGTTTTAGGAATAAACCAACACCCTTTTTGGCTATGTAGTTGATCATTATTAACTACTCTATTACATAGTGTATTATGATATGTATTCCAATTTATACATTATTTATTGTTATTAATTACTTTACTAGTTTATTTGTGATTAGTGTAATTTTATAAAAGATAAGTACCACAAAATTATAGATTATACATTCATTACATATATCATTTAATCAATTACCCAAAATTTTAAAATAAAACATTAATCCACATAATTACAATTTATACATTATTAATTTAATACATATTATTAATATAATATTTTATAAAAAATATTTTGAATTAACATGGCTAGCGTTTTTCTTTCTTTGTGGAAAAAGAACATCGCCATATGTAATACTACGAAATAACTAAATTGTATAATTCAATTAGTAAAAGAGTTCACTAGAAGAAATATGTTGGGAAGCGATACAAGAGGACAACTCCTTGGTCTTATATATTTTAAAAGCACGATTCCAAGTAAATAAATAATTTAATCACAAAGACTAAAATGAACTCAACATTATCAAACATGGGAAGCATTGGAAATTAGTTGTATTGATAATCTATATTGTATATCAAAATTTTATATAATATAACATTAAAGAATTAGTAGTTATGAATTTGATGTTATGTATATATTATTGTTAATTTATTTCAAATTATAAATTATTTATATATTTATATATTAATTATGAGTTATCTTTATATTTATTATAGATATTTATTAATCAACTATCAATTATATATAATAATTGTTTATTTTTAATTAAAAATTTGTTTTAAAATCAAATTTTTATTTAAATAATCTACTTATTAAAATCAAAATTTAATTTAAATAATTTACTTGTTTTATTCTATTCTAATTCATAAATACTAATCCACCCAAAATACTAAGATATTATTTCTATAAATTCTAAGCTAAGAGATTAACCATATAGATTTAGTCTATAGTGACAATAGCATATTGAAAATGAATATCAAAACACTATGTTACAACATCCAGAAATTTCTATTTCCTGAGATTACAACATCATATCGTTAGGTCATTTTAAAATACAGGTGAATTGTTCAGGAATCTCATCGAGTACTCCTGATTCAACAAACTGGAGAAGGTCATGTTCGTGTCACCGAATCCTTACAGAAGACACCGCAATCCTCAGTTTTGTGTTCTCTGATCAGCGGTTGATCAATTATTAAAAAGTATATTCGAGATTTTTGGTGCCCACTTCAGCCCTGGTCCACCATATCCTTGTCACTAAATCCTTTAGAGAAACCAGAGCAATCCTCAGTTGAAAATTTTGTAGTTTTGTTTTTCATGATAAGCCGTTGATCATTGCTGTAAAGAGTATTTTCTGAACCTACCTCTGCAACAATTACCTCAGAGGATGGACTCTTGTGATTCATTTTCCTCTTCTTCTCCTTTGATTTGTGACTAGATTTCCCAGTTAATCTCTGAACCAGAGACAGAAAGTTTTCTGGGTTCGTTTTGATAATCTTGGGTTCATAAACATACACAACACGTACCTTTGGAGCGATAATATTCTTACAGTTCCACCAATATTTCCTTGATCTTCGTTCATCATCGGCAGCAAAATAAGAGTTGGAGATCACACTGGAACATTTATCGACAGCAAACATGACATGTGATTCTGGCTCAGAATTGGGTGAAGCTTCTGCCATCATGGAATATTTCATAACACTCCCACAGATCCAAATATTTTCTCCTCAGCTTGACGATCAATTGCACTGCAGATATGTAGTTAAGATCAAATCTGAGAGACACGGATGGATGACTTTCAATATCGTGAATTCAATCTCTGAATTGAAGCAATGTAAATAGCGAAATCATTTGTTGTAAGAATGGTATTCCATAATTATATAACTTCAAATTTCAGAATTTGATTTGACGAAAAAGCCGTGTCAACCCTTGACAGCAGTAGAGGTTGAATATTAAGTTTTCCGACCTCGTTCGTATTACTGCAATCTGAACGTTGTCGTTCTAACAGGTTCTGATTTCGGCCGTAGCAAGATTAA
This sequence comes from Pseudotsuga menziesii, assembly GCA_001517045.1. Taxonomy (NCBI): domain Eukaryota; kingdom Viridiplantae; phylum Streptophyta; class Pinopsida; order Pinales; family Pinaceae; genus Pseudotsuga; species Pseudotsuga menziesii. Next base: position 126,499 of record LPNX010700097.1, on the reverse strand, counting down.
GTTGTTGAAGCATTAAGCATCCAACATCTTGAAGAGTCAACTAGGAGGCCTTGGTGGAAGATGCATGTCTGAATTGTTGAATTAGAACAACCGACACTACCTGACTTTCTTACCTTTTTCTTCCATATGTATTTTGTCATATATATTTTGTCATGGGTGGAAGACAACTCATGCTAGCTCATAAATAAGACTTACCAAATATGATAGACTCTCATAGGTGGATAAAAGACTTCTCAAATCATTAAGGACCTCAGGAATTAGCTAAAGCATGAATAAGTTGTCATGAATGATAGGAAAAACAAGCTAATCCTGGAATATGGAGAGAAAATAATGGAGCATGGGTTGGCAATAAAAGATAGCAGCTTCCTAATTGACTAGCTTTAGTTTATCCACAGAAAAACTGGAATAAAGCAGAATAAAGACATAATCTACAGTAAGGCGCAGTTACTAATTCTAAAAGTCAATAAAGTAGACATGATCAAACCATAATAAGAATAAAAGCGCTCCTAGGGTATATATGGAAAGTGTTGATCATGTGGTGCAAGTGAATGCCAACTATCTAAACTAAAAGTTAAGAAATTAATAAAAAATAATTAAATATTTTTATCCTAAGTATTAATTGAGTTTATTATATTCCTCAAGATAATACTATTATCAAGTATGTGAAATGGGTGAATAATCTCAAATATTTTTGTAAAGAGTTTGCAAGCTTTCTTCTTGATTAATATTTAATTTTTACTTTAAAGTTACACAAAGATGGAAACACGTAAATATGTAAGATACACATAGTGTAGCATGAATAGAAAATGCTTCACGATCCTTCTCCATTGAATACATCTAATCCATCCTTTGTACTAGAATATGTGTTTTAGTTTTACATAATCAATTTTGTTTCTTATTATATCTATCTATCTATATATATATATATTTATTGTTTATATATATATATGGTTTAACAATATTAATATATTAAAAGTTAAGTACTTTTTTCGTTATAAAAATTGTGTAATATAAATAAATAGATACAAAGTAGTCTCTTTTGGAAGCGATCATTTTAATTATGTCAAGAAGAATGCAAGGAAAGTGAGAATCTTTTTATGATCTTGATTTATGTGAAAACCAAATGAAAGAACATATATAGAATCATAAACATGGACATATTGCAAGGAAAACATAGATACAGTAAAGTAAAGACATATTCTATTAAATAGTGGAAATAGAACAAACTGTAAATCTAACAACTAGAATGGTGGTATCTATCTCTAAGAAGAGATGTGACTTTTATGCTCATCTGTGCCAATATGAATACAAAATGAGTCTGAAAGGGCATATTTATAATAATCATGAGGGTGAGAATCCTAAACATCCAAAACATAACCCTAGAAGACAAATCGTCATAAATTTTGCATCCCCAAGGTAGTTAATTGAGCAATCAACTTCATGGCATCATAACTTCTGCATACAACCTCTAATTGGAGTGTTTGATGGCATGTTGGGAAGGTCTATCCGAGATTTACACATTTAAACTGGATCCAATTTCATATTATGAATAGCTAGTTGGCCCTCGAGTCACCAAAAAAAGTTGTTCAGGGGATCAAAACGACCCTGAAAGTTTGGGACCCAAAGAAATGTAGAAAGATTACTAGAAAATTGCCAAAATGGACATTTTTTTTGAGCAAGTGGAACAGGAGGGTTTCCATCGATATCCATATGGATCAATCCTCCCCCCTTAGGAAGCAATGGTCTCCATTGCATCAAATCCCTTATCATCAGTTGAACTTTGTGTTGAGTTGAGCTCTTGATGCAGCATTTGTTGAAGTGAAAAGGTTCTTTTTCTTTCAAATATTTAGAGGGTTGTAATCAACGTCGATGGATGCATTGAAGATCTTGAAAAATTCCAATTTTCATGTTATCCTTGGTCTAAACTAGTGTGGATGGTTTCTTCCTGTAGGTGCACCTTGAATGTCTAGCCTTGCACTATAGAGGTGCTCGGATAGATGAGGCAAAAATGACTTTGTGTTCTTCTTGTTTATAGTGAATAAAGACACCATGTGTAGAGTTTGTGGAGGTATTTGTGATCTAATGTGAACTCCTTCAAAGACGATTGTGAAGAGGATAATTTTTTCAGTGTCAGAGATTATATTTCTTTCCTGTGAAACTGTGGTAGGTGGAATTGTCTTTGATATCATATAGAATTTTCCTCCCAAAGTGATAATGACAATAGGAGGTATCGATTCATGTATAGCATTATTCTTCCACATATATGGTTGTCCTAAAATAACATCACAGAACTCAAGTGGGACACATCAACCAATACCTCGTCTTTGAAAGGATTGACACAATATGGTAGGCAACATTGTTGACTAACATGGATACCTCATCCTTGGATTAGCCAACTGATGTGGTAGGGTTGCGTGTGTGGTGTTGTTAGAAGCATCAATCTCTTCATGAATTATACTAATATTAGGTTCTTTTGGTTGTCGTAGTCAACAACAAAGTGTAAGGGGATTCCCTTCACCCATATCTATGAGTGGAAGAGGCGTTCCTCTACCTCTGACTATTCAAGATCCTCTATTTGCATATGTGTGGTAGAAATAGTGAAACTCTGTTATGCATCAATGATATGTTTCCCCTGGTCCATGGCCATGAGATTTGTTTCTGAATCAAAATTGGGATCCAATTCTGAAGATTTGATCTCAGCCACTAATTACTACTTTGAGCGACATTCATCACTGTTATGAAAGGCTATTTGGTGGAACTCGCACCACTTCCCAGTGTCCTTCTTGTTAGGATTATAATCCTCCCTTGTCCAAACTGTTCAATTTATCCTAACTTAGGAGTCATTTAGTCATTATTGACTCACTAGTACCATTGGGTCCACATGGCCTAATGGGGCCATATGTACCAGTCACTAGAGTGTGGGGAACACTAATTGAGGCTAATTGCCACTGACTACACTTTCATGAATCACTTTAGGCCCCTCCTATACCAATCCCTACAATTTAGGATCCAGCGTGAGTGTCAGCACCAACCTCCTTTAGTTGTCGATAGTTGGTGACTAGTCAAGCCTAGTTATGAGTCAGCTACATTCAGTTACAATCATTTACATTCAATTAGCACCAGTGTTTGCATGGATGCATGTGGGAATACACCTTTTATCACCTACCACATCAGTTAGACTAGTTTAACTGATTCTAACAAATTGAGATATTGAATTAGACAACTCGAGATAACTAGTTAAGCTCCGATAGTGATTTAGACACATCTAGTTATCCATGCAGTCAGATTGAGTTAATAAATTTGAATTTCCTCTCATGAATTCGAATTGTTTGGCTATTAATGCCAATGTATTGCATTGTAATAATTATCCAAATTGTATCCATTTTACTTTTTTATTAATGAAAACTTATACAGTTCCAACTCATTTTTTTTTCTACTGTTTCATATCATATTATGAGTAAATTGTTTGTGGAATGTTTTGTAAGTTTTGTCTTGGTCCATAGATTCCTATGAGCTCAATTTTATATGGTATCAGAGCCTCAGCAGGATAAGGCAATTCTTCTATAGGTTTCTTGCTATATCTATGAAGCAATTTGAGCAAAAAAACTTAAAAACATTTGAGCTCTGCACCAGAAGAGGATATTTTACCACATAATTCCTAGAATCCCAACCGTGTTGATCAAGCTTGCTTGATTGACTAATCTAGTTGTGATGAAAACTTGAAAAGTGTAGGCTGTTCAACCTTACTTTTGTGTTTTTGTGTAATTGCAGGTACAACTTCAGATGAATTCAAAATTATTAGTTCCTCTTCTTACTCCATCCACAAGATATCAGAATGGAAGATGAAGATGATTTCATCTCTAAAGAGACAAGATCTCTATGAGGTGTTAGTTTCAAACGTGTTGTTGGGGATTTGATGTTAGTTTCCTCTTATGCGATTGCTGATATTGAATTTTGTGAATCATTGGTTATTTCTGAAGCTATATCACATTATGGAGCTCAAGCATTTTCTCTCCACAATACCAAGGCTTCTCTACCTTTGATCACATGCTCATATCCTCACATAACTAGTAAAGAGGGAGTCATTTTGCATCCTCCTGGACACTTGATCCTAACACTTGGAGCTGATATTACCTCACATGGTTTGTTGTACAAGGATGCAATATATCAGTTTCTTGGGTGTTCCTTAGATGGTTCGAATTCTCAAGCACATTTTCTCTCTTATCAGTTGATTTTAGTTGTTTTACATGGGTCCAGTTTTCATCCAACAACTATCTATATTTCTGATTTAGTTGAGCATATTATCCTTCTTCCAAAGAGGAAGATTCCTCTAGACATAATCATTTAGTTTGGATGGATAATTTCACATGCCTGGCCCCGCGATACCTATGCACAGAAGAACAAGCTTGAATCTTGATTCTACCTGCTTAGTTTGAGGGGGTATTTTTCCCATGAGGTTTTTCACTGTTTCCTTGTTTTTATTAAGTAGTTACTTTTTGCATTTTAGCTGTAATGGGTGACCTTTAGTATTAGTTACCAAGGCCCAGAGTTTTCCAAGTTAGCATTCAGGGGGGGTTTAGGACTATAATCGTCCCTTGTCCAAAATGGTCAACTTAGCCTAACTTAGGAGTCATTTAGTCATTATTGACTCACTAGTACCATTGGTTCCACATGGCCTAATGGGGACACATGTACTAGTCAATAAAGTGTGGGGAACACTGATTGAGGCTAACTGTCATTGATTGTACTTGCATGCATCAGTTTAGGAGCCTCCTATACTAATCCCTACCATTTAGGAGACATTGGGAGTGTCAGCACCAACCTCCTTCGGTTGTCGGCAGTTGGCAGACTAGTCAAGCCTAAATATGAGTCAATTACATTTAGTTACAGTTAGTTACATTCAATTAGCACCAATATTTCCATGGTTGCATGTGGGAAGGCACCTTTTCTCACCTACCACATCAGTTAGACTAATTTAACCGATTCTAACTAATTGAGAGACTGAATTAAACAACTGGAGATAGCTAGTTAAGCTCTGATGGTGATTTAGACACATCCATTTATCCATGCAATCAAATTGAGATAATCAATTCGAATTTCATCTCATGGATTCGAATTGTCTAGCTATTAATGGTAGTGTATTGCATTGTAATAATTATCCATATTTTATCCATTTTACTATTTTAATTAATGAAAGCTTATACAGTTGCAACTCATTTTTTTTGCATCGTTTCATATCATATTTTGAGTAAATTGTTTGTGGAACCTTCTATAAGTTTTTCCTTGGTCTATAGATTCTTGTGAGCTCAATTTTATACTTCTTTTCCTCTCCAATACCCTTTTTTTCTTGTGTCTAGGACTGGTTGTCCTTTACCTATATCGTGTTCTACGAGCTATGGTTTCCATTACCTTTCTTTTGTGGTGGATTAGCATGTCCAAAGTCTCACTTGTTCTTTTGTTGAAATTTCTCCTTGATTTCGACAACATACTGATAGGTCAATCTCAGTGAAGGAATGTACAGGAATTCCATCTTTGTTCGGATGTATCATTGTAGGCCACTACAATATTTCAATACCAGGTGTCACTCGGATTCCTTTATATCCAGCTTTGTGCGCAAGGTATGAAATTTATTGGTGTAATCTGACGCCACTTGGTCCCTCTCTTGAGGAATAATGGTCCATTTTGTGTATTGTTCATCATAGTTTCCAATAGGGGAATAATGTTCCTTCACCATGTCTATGAAAGAGGCCCAAGTGGGATTGGCCTCTAACATTCTAGACTTGTATGATGAGTTTTTCTCACAATAAGCATCCCACCAATTTTTGACATGGGGGATAGCCTTGAGGAGCACAAATGTGATATTTTCCTTGGAAAAAAAGTTATGGACAGAGAAACACCCTTCTAGAACATTCAACCAGTTATCTAAGGAATCAACATCAATATGGACTTCAAATAAAGAAATATCAAAGTTAACTTGTACCTTGAAGGGAGTTGAATCAATGAAATGATCGCTAGTTGAATGTGCATATGCCATTGCTGGTATTCATCGAAGTATCTAAGAAAAATTATCCATCATCTAGTTCCTCTATCGCACGAGGGATTCCTTGATAAATTACTTGATAGGGTATCCTACTACGTTGTCTCTCTTTTCTTCTGCGATGGGAGCCCATTTGGGGTGGCGAGAGTGATATTCCCCAACTGAAACTAGTTCGACACCTAATTCTCTATACCCTAACCTCATCAAGGGAATGCATGAGGAAACAATCAAAGAGAAAATTGCTCTGATGCCACAGATCTTGATTTATGTGAGAACAAAATGAAATAATAGATATAGAATCACAAACACACACATATTGCAAGGAAAACAAATATACAGTAAACACATATTCTATTAAACGGAGGAAATAGAACATAATATAAATACAACAGCTAGAATGGTGATATTTGTCTATAAGAAGAGATTTGGTTGCTACGCTATGCTCATATGTGCCAAGATGAATACAACATGAGGCAGAAAGGTCCTATTTATAATAAGCATGAGGCAAAAAACCCTAAACATCCAAAACATAATCCTAGAAGACGAGTCGTTATAATGTTTGCAGGCCCAAGGTGGTTAGTTTAAAACTCATCTTCCTGGGGTCATAACTTTTGCATGTGATCTCCAGAAAAATTCATTTAGAGCCTCAAAACGGCCTTAGAAGTTTGGGACCTAAAGAACTGTAGAAAATTTACTAGAAAAATGTCAAAATAGACTTACTATTTTGAGCGAGTGGAATACGTGGGTGGGGAATGATCTCCATCTATATCATTTTATCTTTTTGTATTTGAGATACTAGCCATTTGTTTCAATGGTGATGTATTTGTGTTTTGGTGGACTTGCTATGATAATTGAAATCTAGATTCCCTTGAAATGGTTATGGTATGATACCTTTCATTTATGATCTTAATAGATGGCTTCATTTATGCATTAGTCATTGCAAGAGGTTTTATGGTATTCATAAGAATAACATGTTTCAATAGAGTTTGTGACTATCTATAAATGTCCTTGGGTTTGTGTTCATTAGTGTATGTTTTTAGAGTAAGTTTAGAATTTTTTTAGTTGATTAACATAGGATATAATTATAACCCTCAAGAATGCAACGATGGGCTTATTTTTTCATGAAAATGAAATATAAATGCAAGCTTTTAGAATGCTCATAAAGCTGAAATTACAACACTAAAAACTGTTAGGTAACTAGTAAAAAAAATTTATGTAAATTTTGTTATATTTGTAACTTGGTGATTGAGTACATAATTTTCATCATCTTGCATACTTTGCTTATATATTGTTGTTTTTTAAATAAATATTTAATTTGTTATTTCAATAACATTATTTTTTTTATAAAATAAATATTAATTGCTTGACATAATTAGTATTGATTTGTGGATTGAATGCATAATTGTCATAACATTACCTACTTTATTTGTATATTGTTGTTTTTCAAATGAATATTTATTTTGTTAATACAATAGCATTATTTTTTTACCAAATAATAGGATAATTTTTTACCAAATAAATAGCAATTGATTGATATAATTAGTATTGATTTGTGCCTTGATTATATTATTATTATTTTTATACTATAAAGTAAAGACTAAGCTATATGCAACTTTTGTTTTTTCTTAAATTTTATAGAAAGTTATTTGAAATTTTGTTCAATTGATTTTAAATATTATTATTTATAAAAAAAATCTTAAAATTTATAAAGTTTAAAATTATATATATAAATATAAATATAAAATTTAATATATTTTTTAAATAAAATGCTATAAAAATAAATATAAAAGGCTATAAAAATAAGACAATGTGTAAATTTTTTTTAAACAATGGAATTTTTAAAAACAAAGAATCCAAGATACCTGATGTATTGCCTTAAAGGTGTTTCTAGTCTTTAACATAACTATGTGTGTATATACTATAAAAATATAATTATATATATTTTGATTAATTTAAAATAAATAAGATAATATATATTTTACCTTATGATAATGATGATTATTATTAATGTCTTCTAGTGAGATTAACTTTGGTCTAATAGAACTACAATATTTGGTTTACTTTAAAATTTTGTTTGTGTGTTTAAAAAACTCCTCAGAAGCTTTCCAAACTCACTATAATTTTGGCAAGTTAGGAAGTTATAAAGTTTTGTATTGTAACAAATTATGAAATGAGATCTAATGTGGGTGTAAGATCTAATGTATTATGATATGTATTTCAATTTATATATTATTTATTGTTATTAATTACTTTACTAGTTAATTTGTGATTGATAAAATATTGTTTGTTTTTTTTTTTATTACTAGGGGAATCCGCAACTCCTAGGTGTAACCACAACGCCCGAACCATGGCACACAGGTTAATTTCGGGGGATTTGAACACATGACCTTCCATTTACAAAAAATTCCATTTTCCACTTGCTTTGCCCCCCATGGGCCCGATTGATGAAATATTGTTATTAATTATTTTACTAATTAATTTGTGATTGACAAAATTTTATAAACCATAAGTACCACAAAATTATAGGTTATCCATTCATTACATATATCATCTAATCAATTACCCAAAATTTTAAAATAAAACATTAATCCACATAATTACAATTTATACATAATTAATTTAATACATATTATTAAATATATTATTTTATTAAAATATTTTGAATTAACATGGCTAGCGTTTTTCTTTCTTTGTGAAAAAAGAACATCACCATATGTAATACTATGAAATAACTAAATTATATAATTCAATTAGTAAAAGAGTTCACTAGAAGAAATATGTTCGGAAGCGATAAAAGAGGACAACTCCTTGGTCTTATATATTTTAAAAGCATGATTCCATGTAAATAAATAATTTAATCACAAAGACTAAAATGAACTCAACATTATAAAACATGGGAAGCATTGGAAATTAATTGTATTGAGAATATATATTGTATATCAAAATTTTATATAATATTAATATATAATATAGCATTACAGAATTATAATCATTTAATTTGTAGTTATGAATTTGATGTTATGTATATATAATTGTTAATTTATTTCAAATTATAAATTATTTATATATTAATTATGACTTATCTTTACATTTACTATAGATATTCATTAATAAACTATCAATTATATATAAAATAATTGTTTATTTTTAATTAGAAAAATTATTTTAAAATCAAATTTTTATTTGAATGCTCTACTTGATTTATTTTAATTTATAAAGCATAAATAATAATCCACCCAAAATTCTAAGATATTAATCCTATTAATTCTAAGCTAAGAGATTAACCATATAGAGTTAGTCCATAGTGAGAGTATTATATTGAAAATGAATATCAAAACACTATGTTACAACATCCAGAAATTTCTATTTCCTGAGATTACAACATCATATCGTTAGGTCATTGCGCCGAGAGGCGCATTCTACAGCCAGGTATGAGGTAGAAGTGTGATTCCGTGCTCAAAGTGGAAGTGACACTTGGCACAATGTCGGCTCATGATAAATATATATTTAAATCTCCCACAATGTCGGCTCATAATAAATATATATTTGAAGCTACCACAATGTCGGCTTAAAGATTAAACTAGGCTTAATATCTATATACAGCAAAGCTCCGCCATAACTAGGCTTAATATCTATACACAGATGCAAAAATATTTTTATGAAGAGGATTAAGAAAATCATAAATCATATGCCACAAATTAAGGAGATTTTATAATGATCTTGCTTTTGCATTCGAAGGCCATACTGCGTGTTCGAGTCCAACTAAAACCAAATTGCATTGAGTAATGAAGGGAAGAAGGAGATTCAAACTTACAGGAAACCGGAAACGCTTTCCAACTGCTCTGTAAGCTTCCAAACAGCGAACACAGATGGAAGCGTTTCTAAACCTATAGAATATACACATAAAATACCCAGTTAGATGGTAACGCATTATGTAAGATAAATTAACAATTACATTAACTAGATTCATAAAGAGAGAAGCCAGATTAGATCTGCATCTAATATAACAAAATTGGGCGAAAATAATGGCAAATTAAAATAAAATTGATATGAATTAGCCATGAAAACAGACAAGGTTGAAGAGATGCATAATGATGAAGATGAAAGACAAAATCTAGAATTCGTGAGGCTCCTGAATACAATCCCTCAAATTTTCTAGCAAATGCATTGAAGTTGCCATGGATTGTCAATTCCTACAAATATGAGCGGACCGGTCAGAGCTCTATGCGAACAACTCCTGGATAATGTATATACCTAAATTAATCGGCGGCTCTAACTCTTAATTCTCAGCCCCGAACTGCAATTTCCGTAAGCAAAGGTTCTTCATTACAGGCAAACTAGCGGCCTTCAACTTCTCTTTTCCAAGAAGATTGATGAATAAATGAAACCTAAAGTCAAGAAACCTGTTATTTATGCACATTCGACCGTGGTTAATATTCCGAAGCCTGGCTAAAGTCATCCACTCTGAGTTCACTTCACCGACGGGGCCGAGTAAACGTATCTCTATTTGCCGCTGGCACCAGAAATTTGGCATATGGATGGTTGCATAAAATAATATCCAGCCTGCTATATTCAGAAATCTTGGAAACAAGGGAAAAAACAACACAGTATTCTCCAGCCATATAGAATTCTGCGAATGGTTGCAGCAGCTTTATTAATTCACAACATTATTGGAAATTGACACACAATGCTTCTACTGCACACAGAAATCAAGAAGAATCAATCTCTATGAAACAATATTTGAGCCCAATATGAACAATGCATGCACGTGTATTATTTTCTCACTGATCTGGGTTGCCGACTAGCTTCATGACCGCAAGTATTATATATATAATACGTGTTGGTTTTCTTTTCAGTCTGCGTTTTGGTATCTCTCACCTATTTACAGATCAACAGATTAAAAATTAAATCAGCTCCAACCTGGACACTGGACATGATCACAACTGTAATTCATTCCATTTCTATTAATAATTAGAATTTGTTTCATATTCTAATGGAGTGAATAATTTATATAACTGAAATAATTTGTTTACATTTTTTATATTTTTGTTATTAGAATTTGATTGCAAATTCTTTAAAATGTATTTAGTTAAACATGTATATTGTTAATTAGCGTTGTTTAGAACCATACAACACCTTTTATGTTTTAAAGTTTTGAGATTTTATAAAATACCTTTATGTTTTAAAGGTATGAGAATCAAATTCAACTTTAGCATAACAGAATTTAAAGCTGAGTCTTGCAAATGCTGACATGGATTCCACCCATCAAATTAAAACCAGTATCAAGCTGAAAAACAAAGTAAAATCTGATCTAACAACTTACTGAGCAATTTGGCATATAAGGAGATTGTAAATGAAAGTATTTGTATCAAATTTGGTTTTTAACATGACAAAATTTAGAAGATGCAAGCACAGATTTCAGAGAAAAAAAAAAGCATACACATAGATGTTTGCATAAAATAATATCTAGCCTGCTATATTCAGAAATTGGCCTGAAGCCAAGATAAGGAAACAAGGGAAAAAACAACACAGTATTCTCTAGCCATATAGAAGTGTGATTCCATTTGAAAGAATTGATAAATTTCGTGAAAGAATTGATAAATTTGCTCATATTCATATCACTTTGTTTGTAATATGTGTTATATTCAATATGAATATCAAATATATATGTTTTAAAACAATAGATCTCCATCATATCACATTCTTCTTATTCACCTTCTTACATTGTTACATTGTTATTCTTAAGCTTCTTTCATGTAATTTTATAATGTAAAAATTGGATTATAAAATATTCTACTGTAAAATTCAATTGCAAAAATAACTAAAAACATATACATACTGTGGATCATCTAAAATATTAACTGGAACCAGCTTAGATCCAGCTTTACCCGACTCTATCATGCGCCAAGAGGGATCAAATATTTCGAGGTGCAAACCCTGCTTCAACAATTGCACTCCAAAAAAGGATTTGCACCTCGAAATATTTGATCCCTCTGGGCGCATGATAGAGCCGGGTAAAGCTGGATCTAAGCTGGTTTTAAAATACAGATGAATTGTTCAGGAATCTCATCGAGTACTCCCTGATTCAACAAACTGGATAAGGTCATGTTCGTGTCACCAAATTCTTTAGAGAAGACACCGCAATCCTCAGTTTTTATTTTCTCTGATCAGCGGTTGATCATTGCAATAAAAAGTATATTCGAGATTTTCGGTTCCCACTTCAGCAGCAATTATCTCACAGGATAAACGCTGATCCACCATATCAGGGAAGATCAAAGGAATCTCATCGAGTAATCCCTGATCCATCTCACTCGAGAGGTTCATGTCCGTGTCACTAAATCCTTTAGAGAAACCAGAGCAATCCTCAGTTGAAAATTTTGTAGTTTTGTTTTTCATGATAAGCCGTTGATCATTGCTGTAAAGAGTATTTTCTGAGCCTACCTCTGCAACAATTACCTCAGAGGATGGACTCTTGTGATTCATTTTCCTCTTCTTCTCCTTTGATTTGTGACTATATTTCCCAGTTAATCTCTGAACCAGAGACAGAAAGTTTTCTGGGTTCGTTTTGATAATCTTGGGTTCATAATCATACACAACACGTACCTTTGGAGCGATAATATTCTTACAGTTCCCCCAATATTTCCTTGATCTTCGTTCATCATCGGCAGCAAAATAAGAGTTGGAGATCACATTGGAACATTTATCGACAGCAAACATGACATGTGATTCTGGTTCAGAATTGGGTGAAGCTTCTGCCATCATGGAATATTTCATAACACTCCCACAGATGCAAATATTTTCTCCTCAGCTTGACGATCAATTGCACTGCAGATATGTAGTTAAGGTCAAATCTGAGAGACACGGATGGATGACTTTCAATATCGTGAATTCAATCTCTGAATTGAAGCAATGTAAATAGCGAAATCATTTGTTGTAAGAATGGTATTCCATAATTATATAACTTCAAATTTCAGAATTTGATTTGACGAAAAAGCCGTGTCAACCCTTGACAGCAGTAGAGGTTGAATATTAAGTTTTCCGACCTCGTTCGTATTACTGCAATCTGAACGTTGTCGTTCTAACAGGTTCTGATTTCGGCCGTATCAAGATTAGGTTGTTGAAGCATGAAGCATCCAACTGCTGGAAGAGTCAACTCGGAGGCCTTGGTGGAAGATCCATGTCTTACCTTTCTCTTCCATATGTATTTTGTCACGGGTTGAATTTGTCTCAAGTAGTAGACGGTGATCGGATTTGTCCGTTCATGGAGTAGGTAGAGCTCTATAGTAGAATGACAACTGCTCTTCGTATTTCAATAAACAAATTATCCAGTGAATACATTGAATCTGGGTACGTCGTAGGGCCACCGACTCTTTACTAGCTCTTAGGTTATTTTGTATAATAGTAAGTCTTATTAATATATCACAAAATTGCGATTATTAAGATGCTTAGTATTCACTAAATCATCTCATTACTTCCATAATAGGACAAGTGGACTGGCTGTTTCTGGTCATTTTATTCCATATCTGGTGTTTCTTCGTTTTGCCATTCCTCTTTCTGAGTCGAATGTTGACACCTTATGTATTTTCCAGCAACGAGATAACTTAAATGAAGCCTTGATGTTTTCAAAACCAGTTAATGGCGATACAAGATACCTTATTTCTTGACATTGAGAACATTGGTCATTTAGAATACTTGCAATATATTTATGTTTTATGAAACATATTACCCATGTTAATGTTGAAAGTAACATCTACCTAGCATTCTAAGTTTGGTGGATTTATTTAACTCTTATTGGTGGGTATGACATGTAATGTGTTACGGGTTAGATATTTTATTATTATATGTTTTGTGGATTTATTTAATTTTTATTGATGTCATGCGTAAGTTTATGTATTTAAATTTTTAATAAAATATCAAAGCTATTGGTAGGCTTGTGTTAGGTTTTTTAATTGAAAAATTCGAAGATTGTTGACTTGTAAATTATTTGTTTTATGGCATAAGCCTATATGGAAGTATGAAGAAGAATTGAATATAAATAAGAAAATATGATATAAGCATGAGGTAACAAGTGATTGAGAAGTGAGAACAGATTATGTGATTTATATAAGTTTATTTTAATATGTTTTTTTAAGTAAATAGTATAGGAAAGTATCACAAATTGTAATGAATAGGTGAAGTGTTAGACAATATAAGCATACGACATATTTTTTTTTTTTAAGTATGATTGAGTGTGGAATAACTTGAAAAAAGTATTTTGCAAGGGTATCTATGCAAACATGGTTATAATCTAAGTAATGCCATGAGGTGACCTTATTATAGAGTTTACATGAGATGATTTAGAATGAATTGGATGGTTGTGGACACATTTTGAAGAGAGTGTGGACACAAGTGGGTTGACATTCCTTAACTCATGGGTGTAAGGTTCCATGAAAAGAACATTGAAGAAGGGTGTTGTGGTTTGAGGGTTTCAGTTGGGCATGTGCTACAAAATTGAAAGGAAATTTGGATTGACATGCCTATTGAAGTGAATGGAGTTAAGTAGAGCACATTACTCATCATTCAAGAAGTTGGTTGTAACTTTCCAACAATTAAGTGGGCAACATGATGACTAGATGTCTACTTTCTCTTTGTGGTGATTGTAAGACACCATGTTTTAAGGAATACTATTCAAGACCTCTATATTTAAGGTGCAAGACATGACACTTTAAATCATTCATTGTTCCATATGGGAGAAGATCAAGTGTTTCAATCATTTAATATTCATGTCCAATCTAAGTTTTAAGGGTTCTAAGATTGTGCATTGTGATTGAGTTTGGTAGAGCTCTTAGAGAATCCTATAAGAAAACCTTAGATGACATGTCAATTGCCTAACACATGGTAGTTCATTGTTACAACGATTATGTTTTAGAAGAATGGGGTATATAGGACGTATACCCATGGAAGCTTTAAAGGTTCGTTGGTGCAAGTATGGTGGCATTAAGGAAATATCATATTAAACGATTTGTATTTTTGTAAAAACTATTGTAGGTGGTGGTCAAACTCCTGTGTATACTAATTTTCTTTTAAGATTCCTCATTACTAAATTTTAGGCACCTTCCTAACTATCACCCAAACATATTGTGTTGTGATTTCTTTATGTGTAAGTTATTGTTTCCCAAAATATGTTATTTGGCTTACTGTTTATTCTATGGGAGATTTTAAAGCCACAAATAGACACTATACCTTGTGTTATTAAACTTAGTCTTACAAGTGTAGCTTAGAATGAAGCTATAGGCATTGCCTCAGTGATGAATTCAATAAGTGCCATATACAACACTTTATGTGGATTCCCAATTGTGTGAGACAGACCTATTTAAATGTAGATATGAGATTGTGAGTTTTTTTATGAACTTTCTGTAAAGTTTACTTCAAACATGGTTGAGAGTGTGAGACCAGCATAGGGAACTGTTCAATGAGAACATTTGAAACACGCTGACTTTCTTCAGTCTCTTCTATATCCATTTTTGTGATGGGTTGAATTTATCATAAAGTGGGCAGTGATCGCGTTGGCTGGTTCCTGGGTAGGTACATCTATCGCCGAGATAGGTTTTGTAAGACCCATGAAAGCTGACTTGTTCACGTATAAGAAGTCGGTCGTCCCGTTAAGTAGAATAACATGAGCTCTCACTAATACATGTTGGGCATTGTAGGATACTAGGACTCTACCGGGTTGTCTTTGTTTTTTATTTTTATTTAACATATAATAAAGGCAAGAGTTGGTTTCTCAGATTGTGATTAATAAAACTATTGTGTAAATGACATGGTCTTTCTATATTCCATTTATTTTCAGAGTCATATGTTCCATTTCCTGTCGACACGGGTTCTGTAAGACTATAAGGTGACATCAATTTTACATCCATGTTACGTTTTAGGTTGTGATGTGTAATGGATACTTCACGTAACGTAGCTACTTCATTCATGGTTCAATGTCATTTTATGGAGACAAGAAGACCATATGAATAGAATAATTTAGATGTAGAAAAGGACCAAAACCGACATTTGGCTCATGTTAGATGAAGGTACAATTTTTAACTAATAAATTTGGAAAGTAGTTTTTTTAAATAATATAAAAGAAAAATAAAAATAGTTTTGCTTAAAATTTGACTCGTAGTAGTATTTTAAATATTATATGAGTTTGATGTTTCGCTTAAAATGATATAAAATTAAAATTATATTTGAATTATAGATAATTAAGCACTATGGATCGATTTTTATTAAAGATAATTATTTTAAAAACCACTTTTGCATGAACAAGTTTTCTGGATTGTCTTCAACCTGTAAAAGATTAGCACTAATCGTGCGGCAAAATTGTGAGAACATCAGAAAATATAAAACTTAGGAAAAATACTGGAAAATATGTGCTTAACAAACCAAGTCAAAGAAAATAAATGAAAATAATTCTTGATTCTTGTAAATCACTTTTGCACGAACAAGTTTTCTGGATTGTCTTCAACCTGTAAAAGATTAGCACTAATCGTGCAGCAAAATTGTGAGAACATCAGAAAATATAAAACGTCGGAAAAATACTGGAAAATATGTGCTTAACAAACCAAGTCAAAGAAAATAAATGAAATGCGTTTAATACCTAAAAGCAGTAACACATATTAATAAATCCTTCTTGTCAAAACCTGTTTTTGAGTGACTTATGAAAACAAGTTAGCGTAGCAATAGCATTGAGATCATTCATACGTAGCCTTATATGTGTTCATAAGGCCATTGATCACTCAAAGATTGCCTGACCGAACAGATAGTGAGATAAATAATTTTTGGAACAAACATCTCAATAAGGAGTTGATGATGAAAGGAATCGACCTCAAAACACATAAACCATCTCTGGAACGAGTCCATAAACCTCAGAGGATGATGAAAGAAAGTGGAAACTGATAGTATGGAGCACTGTATGGCAGAGAATGACATCAGTTCATCCAAAGGTGTCCAACCCATCCAAGTTCCAAAGTCCAATAGATATATCTTTTTCACTCGACATCTTTCTGCTTCATTGATCAATTGTGAAGTTCAAGATGTCTTTCTCTCTCCCTCGATCGATTTGAATTCTCCTTGAAAGAATATGAAGGCCTCTCTAGATTCTAAACATTCCTCCTCTAGAATGATCTCCGATATGAATGCAGTAGATGAACTTGGGCATGAACTTAGTAATCTGCCATAACAAAGTGATCCAGCACAATAATCAGGCAGGGATAACAAAGATATCCATAATATCGATCCCTCAAATATGGGAGATCTCTTCGTTAAACAATGCAACAGCCAACATATAGTGGAATTTGGTCAATGATTCGTGGCTCGAATTGAACAAAAATATTAGTCAGAGCATAGAGTAGAATTTGGTTTTGATTCATGTTAGATGGATTTGATCCTGAATCCCAGGTTGAAAATACAAAAATATAAGGCATAATATCCATGTTACGTGTAGGAGTTGGTTTCACACACTGATATTTGTTTGACTAATTGATTGGTTGGAGTTAAGAATTTTATTATGTTAGCTTCCATGTCCGCTACAATGAGAGAGTTGATATCCTCCTATCCTACATCATTTATCAACTGCAAGTCGCATTCAACCTCTAAACATATCAATATTAGCATTGTGCAAGATCACTGTAGACCCCCTTTTTTATTATCAGATCCACTTACTCATTCATGACCATGAAAATAACGATGTTTGTTTCATCACTAGTTAAGAAGATAGTGATTCACATTTGAAAAACTTGGTTGTTAGGATGCCCCTTATGAAGAGAAAATAGAGGCACTTGTTACCTTCACTATTAGATTGTGGCCAGAAGTTCTCGGTCAAACCTGATCAATCTTGGTAAAAACCAGCTTCCTCAAACTCGAAATGGGATTGGAATTGGAATTTGGAGACAACATTGTCTCTATCATTCGGAATCTGATGACATGGCAACACGATCTGGGTAAGATATGGGTTATGATAACGATTTGAAAAGATCGGATTGTAAATTTTTTGCATTTTTATTTGCATTCCTATATTTAATCAAAACAATCCCAATGCAAACAAATTTGGTTTAAAGTTCATTTTATTCCTAATTTAAAACAAAAGTGTAATTTAGAAAATGGAGATTGAAAATTTTAAAGTGAAAACAAACAATTGGATTAAGCATTTTTCATTGCCCTTAGTCCTTATTATGGGTTTTGATATTTTTAATTTTTTTTTTTATGTTTTGTCTTGTTTTTTGTTTTATTATTATTTTTATTTACATTAATCTTATACTAAAAATTTAGATCTAAATAATTCTAATGCAAAACTGAAAAATTTACTTAAGACAAACTGAAATGATTTTTTTTAACAAATGGAGGTTTGAAGGAAAAAAACTAAAGCATTTTTTACATCATCGGCCTTCCTGAAAACATTTATAGAGATCCTACTTTCTTATTTGGATTACACATACTTATTCGAAACTAAAATTAAAACCTACCTACTCTACTCTAATTGGAACTTACAATCATTTTATGTGTAATGAAATTTCCAATGTAACCATGCATGCAACCAAACTAAAAACTTATTCACATACAATTTTGCAAAATTAAATATAGAATATACAACAATGTGCAAAATTAACTGCTTTAAATGTAATTTAATGAAAAAATAATAATTTGATCTAAACTAGTACTTGCTTGAAGCCATTGTTCAATGAGACTTTCGTATGCTTGATTTTCATCTTGATTCAGCTCACCCAAAAACTCTTCTTTTTCCTCCTCGATCTCTTGTTCAAATAATTGTCCCTCATTTTATATACAAGACTCTTCTTTCACTTCAGGATGAGGGGTTAAGCTTTTAGTTTCTTTCAAGATCTCCTCTTTCCAAGAAGAGGAGATCCCATCTTTTGCTATGATCTGAGTGAGTTGTTCCACTCTTACATGTATCATTAAACTCATCTTATTGGTATTCTTGTACTTCCATATAGGTCAAATAGCAAAAAAATTAAAAACAAATTGAAATCTAAATCTAAAACTGTACGAATTAAACTAATGGAAAAGACAAAATCACTCTTTGCAAAAATGAAAATAACACACTTCAGAAACAAAAAGAAACCAACTACGAAATAATGCGAAATCAAAACTATTGCATAATGAAAGAAATCCAAACTTAGAGTACAAAAAAATATCAAACAAACGAAAACCAATAAACTAAATGATAAGCACACTTGCATAAAAACAAATTTGCATAAACGAAATACTCTTGCAGAAAATGGAAGACCTCTTTGCACAAATTAAAAACGCTCACATGAAAAGTAAATCACGCTTGTGAATAGGAAGCACATTTATGCAAAGGGAACAAAAAGGATTTGGGATGACCCTCCAAAGTGGATGCATCATACTGTTACATTACGCAAATTCCGTAGTGAAGTCGTCCTTGCATCTTATCATTTCCCCTCTCCCATGTTGTGTAATTCAAAACCTATCAATCTACCTATCTAAACCCTAATCCCCTTTTAGTACCTCCCCAGAAATGACACCAAAATGTTCATGACAAATATTAAACAATTAATAAACTATCCAATGATTTAAATTGTCAACCTGAGGAGAGCGTAAACTTGTGAGGCACAGACAAAATATATGCAGGGTCAGAATAACAATAATTTAATCTAATATTCCATGTGAGTGGAATAAAAAACACATGCGACTGAAATCTAAGAAAACATGCGACTGATCTAAGAAAACACATGCGATTGAAATGGAAAACACATGCAACCAACTTAATCTAAGAAAACACATGCGGCTGAAATTTAACCTAGTTTACGAAAGCATGAAATTGGATGAAAATAAATTTAAATATAGGAGAGCATGAAGTTGCATAAAATGAAATTAAATATGAATTGAAATCCATTAGCAACTCAAAATAAAAAATATATTATGGAGAAATCAAAATATTTATTCTAAAACATCAATCCTATTACAAAATGATAAGATCCATGACTAACTCTCAAAAAGACTTTACATAAACTATTTCTTTACTTCTACACCACTAAAGAGGCATCCACCCTAAATGAAGAAATAGAACTCTTATTTATGCATGAGTTTCTTTGAAAATAGGTTAAATGTAGATCCACTTTTATCTCAACCTATTTTCCATAATTACAAAATATTTATCCCTTCAAATCCTCACAAATCCTTCCACATCTTCTCATGATACTCATCTTTGGAATTATCTTGAATAATTATCTCCAAATCTTGAAAAGATGGAGGAAATATTTGAGAAGCTTTTGAATAATCCTTTTGTTGAAAATATTCAAATATTCCTACACATCACAAAGCTCAAACAACTTTGAGATATAAATGAAAACATGTTGATTTTCTAATATTTAATCCTTAAAATACTTAAAAATAAATAAATTGGAATATAATAAGGTAACCCATATTTATTTATGAAAATGGTATAAGAAATTGTTAATGCAGTGATGAATAGGGATGAATGTGAGGAATAGTGAAGGGAAAATAGGATGAAAATGCGACATTTGGGTGACCCAACACATAGTACTTAAATAATACAAAGATGTGTTCAAGGATCTAGCTAGAGGTCTCATACATTTCTAGGTAAAAAACTCCATTGATCTTGTTCATTTTTTATCATTACCTAATGCATATGTTTACTAAAGGTTTGTTCTAGGAAATGAATAATTTCATAGACAAATTTAAGACTTGATTGAAAATGGTCCTATTTGACCCAACTTCTCTCCTTGTTCAAGTCCACTCGTCCTATCTCCTAAGAAATATGGGACATGGAACATGTGCATTGTCTACGAGGAACTCGATAGGATTACACTAAATAATATGTGTTGTCTCCCTATAATACATGATTTACTTGATTACTTGAAATATGCTAAATTCTTTACCAAACTTGACCTAAAGCCGAAATATCATCAAATTCCCATAGAGACCTCACATGTATGGAAGACTTCTTCCAAGCTAGGGAAGGTCTATTTGAATGGTTAGTCATGCCTTTTGGTTTATATAATGAACCTACAATTTTTATGAGATGTATGGATGATGTTCTTGGACATTTTTTAGGAAATTGTCATTGTTTATCTTGATGTCAAGCTAATTTTTTATAGATCATGGGATGAACATTTGCAACAGCTTCAACATGTTCTTAACACTCTCAAACAACACAAACTCTACTTGAACTTGGATAAATGATCTTTTGCAATGAAGAGTATCAAATACTTGGGATATGTGATTCATGCATTAGAGTCAACCCAAAAAATATACTTTATTCATCACAGAATGGACTGCTCCAAGAAACATTGATGAACTGAGGAGTTTCCTTGGTTTAGGAATTTTTTCTCACATATTTTTGTTGGGATTAAGCCATATATGTTGGTCAATGAATCAATTGAATAAAGGAGGTAGAAATTATTTTTTAAATGGAAATTAACATAACAACAAGCTTTTGAACAACTCAAGAACAAGATTTGTACTTCTAAAGTGCTTGTGCTACCGTATTTGCATCAACCATTTAAAATTGAGATTAACACATAAGAATATTCCATGGGAACCATGATCACTAAAGTAGGTCATCCAATGGTGTTCCATTGAAAAACTTTCAATGAAAATTCTCATAAGTATTCGATGTATGAAAGGGAACTAATGCCATTTACAAGCACTTAAGAAATGGAGACATTATGGTGTAGGGAAAATAATGATAACACTCTAGAGTTTTGTCCGTCACAATCTAAGTTATAGATGACAAGGTAAATCAATTCGATTAGTTGCCTACAAAAATTTTAGTCGGTAATCAATCATCATAAAGGAAAATCCAATGTAGTAGTTGATATCCTTAGTTGACCACCAATCACTTCACTTCTTATAGTGTTTAACATGTATTGTTTGGAAACCATTACCTGGCCCCAACTTTATAAAAAACACACTAAATTTCTTGGGTATATCGATAAATGTAGACATGTTATTCAATTTCTCAAGGGTGGTTTTCTTTATAATCTTGGACAACTTTGTGTTTGGCTAGGTGAGAAAACAAGGTCTTCACTTAGTGAAACTATGTCATAGCTCCTTCATTCACGGGATATTAAAGAATACCCCTAATTTCACTAGATATTGATAAATACCTACAAATCGTTTTGTTGACCCCCCTCCCAATACATATTTCCAATTAAAAAACCTCGTTTTTACGAGATAATATGGATTTTTCCTAGATAATGTTTTTTATAACCCCAATACTTATAAACCCCCCATAACATACACATCCCAAAGGAGAAGAGGACCAAGCTTGATCCTTCAGGGAAGAAGGGAATATTTGTAGGATACAATGATATCAACCTCAAAATCCTACCGAATATAATTCCCAGGATTCAAGCAGATTGACATCAATAGAGATGTAACATTTAATGAAGACTCGACATACTTCAGATCTAGGAAGCTATATATTGAAGAGGTCAACTAACCTAAAGGAATGAGAGTCCGAGATATGACAATGGTAGAAGCATTTACATAATACCATGAAGATCGTGACATGGAAGAACCAAAAGAGCCTGTAGAGACACTTCACGAGAAGTACTCCCACAAGAGAAAACGATAACTAATACAAGAAGCAGAAAGGTATGGTTCTCCAGATGGGATGCAAAGAGAAATGAAAATACCAAAACCTTACAACAACTATGTGGCCCTATTGTGTGACATCATTGAAAAGGAACCTTCCAACTATGAATATGATGCACAAAACAAATAGTGGAAGGATGCCATGATTGAGGAGTACTAGTCAATTATGAAGAATGATTTCTGGGAGATAGTTTCAAGACAGAAAAGGGAGTCTTCCATGAGTTCTAAGTGGATATACAAGATCAAGCATGTTGCTAATGGTAGTATCAAGAAACAAAAGGAAATATTCGTGGCATGAGGATTCTCACAGAAAGAAGGAATAAACTACGAGGAGACATTTTCACCTGCAGCGAGGTACACTTCCATTAGATCCATACTTTAATTCATGTAGTAATGAAATGGAAGATACATCAGATAGAGGTGAATAAAAAATTATTGAATGGTGTAGTCGAAGAAGAAGTGTATGTAGAAAAACCACTAGTATTTGAGACACATGACAAACATACTCATGTGTGCAAATTGAAAACGTCCTTGTATAGATTGAAACAAGCACCCAAGACATGGTACAACAGGATGGATAGTTCCCTGATGAGATTCGGATTTATTAAGAGTAGAGTGGATTCCAACCTTTACTTCCAGGATGAAGACAAAAGACTAGTGATGTTCTTACTATATGGCGATGGCCTGTTACTGACGGAAGAGGAAAAAATCATTATAGATGCAAGGAGGAAGCTTGCCACTAAGTTCGAGATGAAATATGTAAGGATGATACACTACTTCTTAGGTATGGATGTGTGGCAGAGTGAAAATGGGATTTTCCTTAGTTAAGGAAAGTATGCAGTGGAGATCTTGAAAAGACTCGGAATGTCATACTGCAAGGTGATATCCAAACCTATGGCATTAAACTTGAAGTTTATGTGGGATGCTTCATTATATTTTGTTGATGACACAAAGTATCATAAGATGATTGGTTCATTTATGTACCTAATGAATATGAGACTAGACATATGCTTTACTGTGAACAACCTGAGCCATTTCTTGACAGATCCAAGACATGTTCACCTAGTTTCTTCAAACCATGTATTGAGGTACCTGGATGGTACAATCAAGTATGGGGTTAAGTATGATGCCAATCCAAATATTAACCTACACATTTTTGTTGATTCAGATTGGGTAGGTAGTACCACTGATAGGAATATCACTTCAGGTTACTACTTTAGTTTTTTATCTTCCATGATCTCTTGGTTTGGAAGGACACAGTCCTATGTAGCATTGAGTACAACCAAGGATGAGTATGTTTCCTCTTGTTCATCTAGTTGTGCGGAAGTATGGCTATGAAAGATACTGACTGAATGGTTTCATATGTAGTTATATATGACTACAATCTCTTGTTGGGTAGGAATTGGATGTACAGTATGCAAGCTGTTTCTTCTTCCCTATTTCGTGTTCTATGCTTTCCATTTAATGGGAATATAGTCACGATTGATCAAACAACATTCAAGAATCCATCAGTCACCGCATCCTCAGGAGCTTCGATCCTGATTGTAGAGAACTCTTAATCGACAACTGGGAGTGTGGGCATGGGCATGTATACATCCCTCATGGGAAGCTTTAGTTTCCCTACACCTATCCTTATGATAGGGTCTAGTTTCGATGAGGATTTGAAATCTATGAGATTGGTGTCTTTTCGCATGAGTCATATGGAAGACCCTTGGATTCTTCCTACACCGAGCACTCTGAGTGAACCCATCATGACAGGCGTGCCATTGCTTGTGACTATGGTAGTTTATCAAGCTAATCTTGAGTGTGTTGCAGAGCCCAGTCCTTCCTCTTCGCGAATGGAGGAGGAGGAACCTTATGTGCTATCGGCATGGGAAATGTAGTCTTCTCATGCACATGACTGCCTTGATAGTGTTTTCCCTTCAGAATAAGTAATTATTGAGGCCATGTCAGGATTTGAACCACCATGGGAAGAACTCCATCATAGATCTTATTTTCTTCCCGAGCTTGACTACTTGGAGCGTGAGGACTTTAGGGCGGTTCTTAGTGAGAAAGTTGGTAGTCCTATGGTTCCATTAAGCTCTCCTGGTTAGATGGCTGATGGAAACATGGAAAACATATCTTCAACGATTCCTATCAATATCTCTCGCAATCGTCGTAGGATAGAGAATGTCTATATTGGGGCAGAATGTTCCCATGCTGAGATTCTAGAATACACCGAGCTGTTTAAAGAATTTCATGATATCTTTGCTTGGTCTTATGATGAAATGCCACGTATCGAACCTCGCATTGTCGAACATGATATTAAGACTTATTACAACGCTAAGCCTGTTCGACAACGCTTGCGTGTAGTGAATCCTAGGAAAGCACCTGCGATTAAGGAAGAGATAGAGAAACTGTTGAAAGCCGATTTTATCTATCATGTTCCCTTGATGAATTGGGTTTCAAACCTCGTTCCGGTTGACAAGAAGCAGGGAGCGATCCGCATATGTACTGATTTCCGTGATTTGAATTGTGCATGTCCTAAGGACAATTTCCCCACACCATTTATTGATCAGATTTTGGATGAGTGTGCGGGTAGCGAGTTTTTTTCCTTTATGGACGGCTTTTCCGGATATAATCAGATACAAATTAAGCCTGAGGACCAACATAAGACCGCATTTATTTGTCCTTGGGGAACTTTTGCATATCGAAAAATGCCTTTTGGCCTTAAGAATGCCAGAGCTACTTTTTAGCAGGCAGTGACCTTGATCTTTCATGATCTCAAGTCAATTATCGAAGTATGTTTAGATGACCTTGCTGCTCATTCTCGTATGAGAATGTGTCATTCCTATCACTTGATATTGGTATTCGAAAGATGTCGCCATTATTTGGTTAGGTTAAATCCTCATAAGTGCATCTTCTGTATGAAGTCAGGTCACTTATTAGGATTCATCGTTTCTAAAGAGGGTATAAGTGTCGACCCTTTGAAGGTTGAGGAAATACTTCAGTTGTCTCCCCCGAAAAATATTCATCATCTTCAATGTTTGCAAGGCATGGAAAGCTTCTTACAGAGATTTGTTGTCAATTTTTCCAATTTGACTAGAGGCTTCATGCGTCTTTTGAAGAAGGACACCACCTTTTGTTAGGATGAGCAAGCCCAGGAGTCCTTTGATGCGCTCAGGCGAGCCCTAGAATTGGCCCCAGTGATTAGTCTCCCAGACTATAGCCGTGATTTTCTACTTTATGTGGCCGTGTCCATAGAGACGATTGGGATGGTTTTGGTTCAAGAGGATGAGGAGCTCCAAGAGAATGTCATATACTATCTGAGCCAGAACCTTATTGATGCAGAGATTCATTATTCTCATGTTGAGAAGCTTGCTTTAGCTACCGTAAATGCGGTTCAACAGTTGAGACATTATATTCTCCTTCGATAGACCTTGGTTGTAGCCCATGTAAATCCATTTCAATTCGTCCTCACACGAAGGATGATTGGGGGAAAATATAATAAATGGATTTTCATCCTGCATGAATTCAGTCTCGAGTTTGTTTCAGCAAAGTCGAAGAAATTGTTAATTTTGTAGAGCTTATATCGGATTTCCCAAGCGAGGCCGAGGAGTTGGTTTGTGAAGATATGTTTGTCAATGAACACATCTTCTTAATCTCAAATTTAGACCCATGGTATGGGGATATCATTATATATTTACAAACATTGAAGGTCCCTACTCACCTCTCACAGGATGAATGACGGCGATTACGTCACGTGTCTAAGAATTACCTCATAGTGGATAACACTTTATACCACCATGGGGTAGATTCCATATTACGACATTGTTTAACTCGTGAAGAGGCTGAGGTAGTGTTGAATTATTTCCATGGAGCGGCATGCGGTGGTCATTTATCTAGGCTTTCTACAGCCCAAATACTCTTAAGAGCGGTTTATTTATGGCTGTCGATCTTTAAAGATTGTGTTGATGCAGTCAAGAGGTGCCACCCTTGCCACGTGTTTGCACGTAATATGCACTCAAAACCTGCCCTGTTACATCCCATCATCACCGCTGGTCCCTTCACTAATTGGAGGCTTGATTTTATGGATTGCAACCTAGCTTCAGCTGGGGGGCATCATCATATCAAAGCGGCTATTGATTACTTCATGAAATGGGCTGAGGCTATGCCTACAGTTAAATCCAATGGTGAGACAACCGTGTACTTCGTATTCAACCAGATTATTGCTCGGTTTGGGATTCTGAAATATCTTGTCGCTAACCATGGCTCGCACTTTCAAAATCATATGATGGAAGAGTTGGCATCCAAGCTAGGGTACAAACAATAGCATTCCTCCTCTTACTACCCTCAAGCGAATGGACAGATAGAAGCAGTTAATAAATCACTCAAATCCATTCTCCAACGAACCATCGCACAGAGCAAGAATAATTGGCACATTATGTTATATCCTGCTTTGTGGGCATATAGAACCGTTGTTAAGACTACCACAGTTTTTTCTCCATATCACCTTGTACATGGAGTGGAGTTGATATTGTTAGTTGAATGCGAGATTCCTTCTTTGAAGCTAGCCATAGAACTCTTACCAGACACTTCACCATTGGAGGAGCATTTGGTCCACCTTGAGCAACTTGATGAGCAGCGTTGAGATGCCTTGGTGGCTCTAGAAGTAAATAAACATCGCGTAAAGGTCCAGTACGATAAGTCGGTCTGTCCAAGGAGGTTTAGTGAGGGAGACTTGGTCCTTTTGTGGGATCAACCGAAGGAACCCTTGGGGGCAGGAAAGTTTAACCCCATGTGGTGTGGTCCTTACATTGTCAAACATGTGTTAGAGAAGGGCACTTATGAGTTAGTGGATTATGAAGGAATGGCCTTGGCAGAGCCTAGAAATGGGCTCTATCTCAAGAAGTACTATGAATGATTTTCATCCAAGGCTAGTTATTGTATATTATTGTATAGTTTTACATAGTTAGGTATTTTTCTTATCGTGATCAGGTTTGTGATTAGTTTCCGTTTCTTTTGGCAGATGTCAATGGAATCTTCCACCTACATAGGATTCGTGGATGGTGCGAGTCATCACACTCAACACTTAGCCAGTGCTACTTGGGTGATTTATGTTCCTATGGGTTAGGTACTATCTTCAGGTTGCGTATGTTTGCGGCCATCTTCAAACAATGTGGCTGAATATAGTGTCATTATTGAGCTTTTACGTGATGCCATTTCACATGGCATTCTTTCTCTTGAGCTACGTCTTGATTCGGAGTTAGTAGTGTCATGGCTTAATGGTTTGTACCATGTTAGAGATTCGACAGTATGAAGAATATTCTTACGTGTGAGATTATTAGAATGGCAATTTGACAATATAACATACATACATATTCCAAGAATTAATAATCAAGTTGCTGACTCATATGCTAACTACATGTTAGATTGGCATTTGTTTCATACACAATAAATTCATCACAAAAACAATTTTTTACACATGTAAATAAATAAACCAATCACCATAAAATTGTTTATATAACATCCAAAATGTGGTAGTACATAGTGTCATGATAGAAAAATGGGGCTCTCGAGCCACCAAAATACAATACATGGTAGTACAAAATGTGTCACTCCCAGGTCTCTAAGCCTTTGGAGGAGGAGCGGGGTTGTGATCATGGAAGGTCACTACGGCTCTAGCTAGCGGATGGAATAATCGCACCCATGCTCGTGGTACACCCACCACCTGGCCCGGCATAGGCTCAGGCAAGTCCTCAACTTGTGCCATGGGAACTTTGTGTGTCAACCTAACAAAATTGGTATGAATGCTATGGAGCGTCTGCTCCGCATCCACACGCGTGATATCATCTCCTCTTCCCCTCCGTCTGTGACAAGGGAAGCCTTCAGGCCACCATGGTCCCACATCTGCATACAAATGGTAGATGTCACTATGTATTGTCACACAAAAATATGTCTTTTGATTCCATATAATCAGAAAACACAAAAATTAAATAACTCAAAAAATTTAAAGAGAGGGTCGAGATTCGTTACTTAAATCGCCATATGCCAATCCTGGTGGTAGCGACATGTGCGGGTCCCCCCGAAAATATATCCTCACATAGGGGTAGTCATCAATGGCAACTATCTCTCGTCGCCACCACAGAAAGAAATCAACTTGATAGGGGTTGGCCACCCTACCTCCCCCCAGTCTGCGCATCGCATCTGCCCAAGGCCGTTGGGCCGGATATCGAACCCCGTGATGAGGAACGTCAACTCTGGGGCTCAATCCTGGAACACGCTCGAAGAAAAACGTGCTCAATATGCTCCTGAACCCAAAGTTCTGCACTCTACCCTCCTTACACTCACTGAGATGATGTTTCATGTTGCTCAGTAGTGTAGTGCTCCAGTCATAGACTGTGGGTCTCATACACTCCATTGCATAGAACATCATAGGCCACGAGGCCTGGTGGAGTGAAGCCATGCCTGCTATCCTTTCCAATGTCAATAGAATGGCCTTTAGGCCTAGCACCTGTATAGAGTTGGTTGGGACCTGACTCCCCACCTTCTCTGTGTCTGGATATCAGTACACCGCAATGTACTCATCAACAGCCAGGCCACCTCTAGGCCCACCGCGAGAATGAAGGTTCAGTACTTCCCCCCGTCAGGAAAGTCCAGTAATAAAGTATATGTCCTTCACCTCTATGGTTAGGGACATCCCATCTATTTTGAAGGACTCAGAGTCTAGATCCCAGTAATCCACCAACATCTGCAATAGTCTTGGTTTGGCCCTCAAGCCACCAAGACACCAAAACTTGTAGATTCCACATGCATGTAGAGCTTGTTGAGCCATTAGATCAGCCCTTACTGCCTCCTCTACATCACAATGTTCATGCTCTCTCCATTCTAGGACCATCCCCCACAAAAAATTGCAAGTTTTCCCATTAGATTACTTAAAAAATCTCATGCGCAGCTGCATACGTGACTGTTTTCCAAACAGTCGTGTATGTACACGTATTTGGGGGAATTTTCCACGTATAGCCAGCCCTATACATGGAAAAACCCTTGATTTTTGTGTGGGCCGTAGCGCCCTTTTTAGATTGGCCTAGAAACCTCAAATGACCATGGAATTTGATAAAAATTGCATCAAAATGGAAGAGAACAGCATGGGTAAGTACCTAGAAGAAATGGTAGTGGATTTCGTCGGCTGGATCTCTTAGAATTCACTGTTGAAAATCTAAGCTCAATTGGGTAAAAATTTCAAATGTTTTATAATTTTCTACTATTTATAGAAATTTTTCAAATTTTTGAAAATTTTTACCCCCTTTCCTATAGTTTCGACTATTTCTAATCATTTTGGACCATTTTTTACCTAATTCTTGATGTAGGAGACCTTTTTGAGTGTCTTTTCAGCCGTTGGATTGACCCGTTTGTACCGATCTCAGGTATCGTGTCTAAACTAGCATATAGGTTAGGTTTCATCACTGTTTGCATTTTGCATGAGCTTATGACCATTTCATCATAGCCTTAGGTACAAACCCACTCTATTATGTCACGAAACCTTCTTACTATTATAGAAGTGGCATGATATGAGTGGTAGAGCTTGACCTTACATGGGTACCCTAGTTAGCGCCTTATCTGCATTTGGTGCCCATGCTGACGTTTTTTCCTTTAGGGTGTGGGAGTCCATTGTATAGTATTGCCATGACATTTTGCAAGAGCCTCATACTCCTCTTGATATTTTGCTAGCCTATTTCCATCAGGACTCCCTTATGTCAAGTTGTAATTGCATTAGCATGAGCTTTTCCTGCCTTATTGAGCTTTATGCCGGCTTCCCTGACATTGCGTTTCAGACATATAGGCCGAGCTTGTCTCATGTCTAGCCATGCAGAGCCATTTTATATATCCTTTACAACTTGATTCCCTTTTTATCGGGAGGGGATTTTTCCCCGAGTGTTGATATCCTACACATGTGTCCTTGCGTTGAGCATAGGTATGTTCGACTGCTTGGAACTAGTTTGTTTTCCCCTATGACACTTATCTCCTCCTAGTCTATAACTATAAATCAATTTTATTCTTTTTCAAGATTTTTAAATATTTGAAAAAGTCCAAAAACAAATTAAAAAACCAAAAAGCCGGACAAGGAAAGATGTTATCTTTGGCAGCTGTCGAGTCATGTCTCCTTCGAACAGAGCACTGTATATTACATCCATTGGTTGGGTTTATAGTTTTACTTTAGGATCTGTACTCGTTTATCTAAGTTTATCTCCATCGACTGGTTAAGCTTCCAGTCCCCATGGAGCATCTGTCGATGCCTCTTGTGTCGTAGAGATGTCCCAGTTTGTATATAGAGTCTATGCTGCCTTTATTCAGTCACCATACGCCGTTATGATCTTGTTCGAAGGAAGTTGAAACCTGAGTCGGCCATTCCTCAGTTATCTTGACTTTTCATGTCGACCATTCCCGATACAGTTGTTGGTTCTTGCAACTTATGATTGAGTCCTTCCACATTATACAGCTTTACTGAGTACCTCGTGTTGGATGATGGGGGATGCCTTAATGCCCTCCTTCTAGCGGATTTCATCCCATCAACTTCAGATCATTTATTCTGGGATTGGAATCTAGAGTCATTTTGAGTGCCTTGAGACTTGTAGTCATTAGTGGCAGGTTCTCTTACCATCGACAGTATTTGGGAATACATCAATGTCCCCTGATCGATGGATCCTCTCAAGTGTTAGACCTCAACACATTTATTCACACTTGTTGGTTTGCACTCTAGTACCTTGATTCCCATTTTCATTATCGGTGGGTGATCTTGTGTCTGTTAATGGTATACATCAATGATCGATAATCAGATGATGGACTACTATGTTCGACCTCAACACCTCTATTCACATAGTAGGACATGTACTCATAGCGGTTTGTGTAGAAGACCTTCCAGATTGGTGGCATCTCTTATATGCTACCTCCTTAATCATGCCAGTGTTCATGAGATTTAAGCTCTTGTGACTTCATTCCCATATATGTCAAACATTTCCAGCTATTATGGAGATCTTGATCCATTGTATATCTTCATCCATTATGGAGATCATGGTCCTTTATATATCTTCATCATGGAGATTCTGATCTATGTATATTGTACGTGGCGATGACCACTTATGTGATATCTTTTATCATTCCTATTCATGGCCATTGTACTCTTATGTATCTGAGACTGCTATATGTATGTGCAGAGTTGTATCATTGTACTATGCTGATTGGGTGGCTGGTCTTCTATTTGGGATCCTTCATCACTCCACTTCTGGGATGGACTTATAATGTATTTCGGCCATCGTATGACCCCTTTGACCTCACACATTAGGGGGAATCTATTATAGATGATTTTACCACTCCAAGTGAATCACACTTGTATAGCCTTTCCCCTGTCCCTCTGCAGACTCCTCAAACCCCTTGGACCATTTTTTGTCCTTTGATGTTTCCTTGACCATCCCTAAAAACATCTGAAAATACATATACGTGACT
This sequence comes from Pseudotsuga menziesii, assembly GCA_001517045.1. Lineage (NCBI taxonomy): Eukaryota > Viridiplantae > Streptophyta > Pinopsida > Pinales > Pinaceae > Pseudotsuga > Pseudotsuga menziesii. The sequence continues at coordinate 94,353 of LPNX010700097.1, read as the reverse complement.
TTTAAACCTCTAATAACGTATATATGTGGGTTTGACCATTAAAACCGCGTACATAGAGATGTGTACAAAATCCAAATCATTTTGGAGTTTTCCTTGACATGGATCTGACTCACTTGACTCCTGGCCTTCCATATGCCTTGAGATTACTCGGATTCGACCTTTCATTACCCCTTTGAAAAGCTATATAAGGAAATCTTTGGTACATTGAAGGCATAAGAGAGAATTGAGAGAAAAGAAACTATAGTCCATTGTTGTCGGAACTTATGCTTGAGTCTGCATCCCTTTGTCCCTTGGAGCACTTTTGTGTTCTTCCCAAGCTTGTCTTTTGCTTGTGAGCTTGCTATCGAGAGATGGAGAATTGAGGTGGTGGAGGCCCAAGTGGGGGATTTAGTTTCTCCGATTCGTAAACATGCCGATAGAGGTTGTATTCATTGCAACCTCTAATTTTATATTAATAGAAATATCTTTTCCTATCCAATAATGTATGTTTGAATGAATATTTTATCTGTGGGATTATTTCAAATGCTTATACATTGTTGATTATATATGCTAGAATAGATCTAACACCAATATATATATTATGTTTGTATTGTTTACTTGTTGTTGAGGAAGTAATCTATCAATTCAAGCTGAAGTTGGAAAGCTCAACGGGGATCTACTTCAACCGTCCAGAATAAGGTACAAGGTCTGATCCTTTAGTATTAGATCTTTAATTTCTATTACATATTGGAAAGGATTGATTTCTGGAGTCAAGCTGTCTGTTGTGGTACCCGAAGCCATAGGAATTTCTCTCCGTAACACCAGGCCCCATGATATCCGTGCACAGAAGAACAAGCTTGAATCCTGATTCTACCTGCTTAGTTTGAGGGGGTATTTTTCCCATGAGGTTTTTCACTGTTTCCTTGTTTTTATTAAGAAGTTACTTTTTGCATTTTAGCTATAATGGGTGACCTTTGGTATTAGTTACCAAGGCCCAGAGTTTTCCAAGCTAGCATTCAGGGGGGGTGTTAGGATTATAATCCTCCCTTGTCCAAAATGGTCAACTTAGCCGAACTTAGGAGTCATTTAGTCATTATTGACTCACTAGTACCATTGGTTCCACATGGCCTAATGGGGACACATGTACTAGTCAGTAGAGTGTGGGGAACACTGATTGAGGCTAACTACCACTGACTATACTTGCATGCATCAGTTTAGGAGCCTCCTATACTAATCCCTACCATTTAGGAGACATTGGGAGTGTCAACGCCAACCTCCTTTAGTTGTCGACAGTTGGTGACTAGTCAAGCCTAATTATGAGTCAATTACATTTAGTTATAGTTATTTACATTCAGTTAGCACCAATATTTCCATGGTTGCATCTAGGAAGGCGCATTTTCTCACCTACCACATCAATTAGACTAGTTTAATTGATTCTATCTGATTGAGAGACTGAATTAAACAACTGGATATAGCTAGTTAAGCTCTGATGGTGATTTAGACACATCCATTTATCCATGCATTCAAATTGAGATAATCAATTCAAATTTTGTCTCATGAATTCGAATTGTCCGGCTATTAATGGTAGTGTATTGCATTGTAATAATTATCCATATTTTATCCATTTTACTTTTTTTATTAATGAAAGCTTATACAGTTGCAACCCATTTTTTTTGCATTGTTTCATATCATATTCTGAGTAAATTGTTTGTGGAATCTTCTGTAAGTTTTTTCTTAGTCCATAGATTCTTGTGAGCTCAATTTTATACTTCTTTTCCTTTCCATTACCGTTTTTTTCTTGTGGCTAGGACTAGTTGTCCTTTACCTATACCATGTTCTATGAGCTATGGTTTCCATTACCTTGCTTTCATGGTGGATTAGCATGTCCAAAGTCTCACTTGTTCTTTTGTTGAAATTTCTCCTTGCTTTTGACAACATGCTGATAAGTCAATCTCAGTGAAGGAATGTCCAGGAATTCCATCTTTGTTCGAATGTATTGTTGTAGGCCACTGCAATATTTCAATACCAGATGGCACTCGGATTCCTTTATACCCAGCTTTGTGTGCAAGGTATGAAATTTATTGGTGTAATCTGACACCACTTGGTCCCTCTCTTGAGAAATAATGGTCCATTTTGTGTAATGTTCATCATAGTTTCCAATAAGGGAATAATGTTCCTTCACGACGTCTATGAAAGAGGCCCAAGTGGGATTGGCCTCTAACATTCTAGATTTGTATGATGAGTTTTGCTCACAATAAGTATCCCACCAATTTTTGACATGGGGGATAGCCTTAAGGAGCACAAATGTGATATTTTCCTTGGAAAAAATGTTATGGACAAAGAAACACCCTTCTAGAACATTCAACCACTTATCTAAGGAATCAACATCAATATGGACTTCAAATAAAGAAATATCAAAGTCAACTTGTACCTTGAAGGGAGTTGAATCAATGAAACGATCGCTAGTTGAATGTGCATATGTTGTTGCTGGTATTCATCGAAGTATCTAAGAAAAACTATCCATCATCTAGTTCCTCTATCGCACGAGGGATTCCTCAAGAAATTATTTGATAGGGTATCGTACTGCGTTGTCTCTCTTTTCTTCTGCCATGGGAGGCCATTTGGGGTGGCGAGAGTGATCTTCCCCAACTGAAACTAGTTCGACACCTAATTCTCTATACCCTAACCTCGTCAAGGGAATGCATGAGGAAACAATCAAAGAGAAAATTGCTCTGATGCCACAGATCTTGATTTATGTGAGAACAAAATGAAATAACACATATAGAATAATAAACACACACATATTGCAAGGAAAACAAACATATAGTAAACACATATTCTATTAAACGGAGGAAATAGAACTAATATAAATACAATAGCTAGAATGGTGGTATCTATCTATGAGAAGATATTTGGCTGCTATGCTACACTCATATGTGCCAAGATGAATACAACATGAGGCGGAAAGGTCCTATTTATAATAAGCATGAGGCAAAAAACCCTAAATGTCCAAAACATAATCCTAGAAGACAAATCGTTATAAAGTTTGTAGGCCCAAGGTGGTTAGTTTAAAACTCATCTTCCTAGGGTCATAAATTGTGCATGAGATCTTCAAAAAAAATCATTTAGAGCCTCAAAATGGCCTTAGAAGTTTGGGACCTAAAGAACCGTAGAAACTTTACTAGAAAAATGCCAAAATAGACAACTGTTTTGAGCCACTGGAATAGGTGGGTGGGGAATGATCTCCATCTATATCATTTTATCTTTTTGTATTTAAGATACTAGCCATTTGTTTCAATGGTGATGTATTTGTGTTTTGGTGGACTTGCTATGATAATTGAAATCTAGATTCCCTTGAAATGGTTATGGTATGATACCTTTCATTTATGATCTTAATAGAAGGCTTCATTTATGAATTAGTCATTGCAAGAGGTTTTATGGTATTCATAAGAATAACATGTTTCAATAGTGCTTGTGACTATCTATAAATGTCCTTGGGTTTGTGTTCATTAGTGTATGTTTTTAGAGGAAGTTTAGAAATTTGTTAGTTGATTAACATAGGATATAATTATAACCCTCAAGAATGCAACTATGAAGGGGACTATTTTTTCATGAAAATGAAATATAAATGCAAGCTTTTAGAATGCTCATAAAGTTGAAATTACAACACTAAAAACTGTTAGGTAACTAGTAAAAAAAATTTATGTAAATTTTGTTATATTTGTAACTTGGTGATTGAGTGCATAATTTTCATCATCTTGCATACTTTGTTTATATATTGTTCTTTTTTAAATGAATATTTATTTTGTTATTTCAATAACATTAATTTTTTATAAAATAAATATTACTTGCTTGACATAATTAGTATTGATTTGTAGATTGAATGCATAATTGTCATAACATTACCTGCTTTATTTGTATATTGTTGTTTTTCAAATGAATATTTATTTTGTTAATACAATAACATTATTTTTTTACCAAATAAATAGCAATTGATTGATATAATTAGTATTGATTTGTGCCTTGATTATATTATTATTATTATTTTACTATAAAGTAAAAACTAAGCTTTGTTTTTTCT
>LPNX010700097.1:75486-90049 GCA_001517045.1 Pseudotsuga menziesii | reverse complement strand
TATATATATATATAATATTATAAAAATAAATATAAAATGTTATAACAATAAAAATTTTAAAAACAAAGAACAAATCCAAGATAACACATACATTCCCTGAAAGGTGTTTCTAATCCTTTAACATAGTTTAACTATGTGTAGATACTATAAAAATATAATTTTATATATTTTGATTAAATAATATACAAAAGCCTACATAAAAGTATTTAATATTGTTTAAAATGGGAAATATATTATTTAATTTAAAATAAATAAGATGATATATTTTACCTTATGATAATGATGATGATTATTAACCTCTTTTAATGAGATCAACTTTGGTCTAATAGAACTACAATATTTGGTTTACTTTAAAATTTTGTTTGTGTGCTCAAAAAACTCTTAAAATCCTTTCCAAACTCACTATAATTTTGGCAAGCTAGGAGGTGATAAAGTTTTGTATTGTAGCAAATTATGAAAGTGAGATCTAATGTGGGTGTCAGCCAGGAACTCTAAGATAAAGTGATTTTCATTCTCACAGCTCATAGACTCACACATAGACGGAAAACTATTTCCTCCCATGAAGTTTTAGGAATAAAACAACACCCTCTTTGGCTATGTAGGTAATCATTATTAACTACTTTATTACATAGTGTATTATGATATATATTCCAATTTATATATTATTTATTGTTATTAATTACTTTACTACTTAATTTGTGATTGATGAAATTTTATAAACCATAAGTTAAGTACCACAAAATTATAGATTATCCATTCATTACATATATCATCTAATTAGTTACCCAAAATTTTAAAATAAAACATTAATCCATAATTAGAATTTATACATCATTAATTTAATACATATTATTAAATATAATATTTTATTAAAAATATTTTGAATTAACATGGCTAGCGTTTTTTTCTTTGTAAAAAAAGAACATCAGCATATGTAATATTATGAAATAACTAAATTGTATAATTCAATTAGTAAAAGATTTCACTAGAAGAAATATGTTGGGAAGCGATACAAGAGGACAACTCCTTGGTCTTATATATTTTAAAAGCATGATTCCAAGTAAATAAATAATTTAATGACAAAGACTAAAATGAACTCAACATTATAAAACATGGGAAGCATTGGAAATTAATTGTATTGAGAATCTATATTGCATACCAAAATTTTATATAATATAATAATAAAGAATTATAATCATTTAATTTGTGGATATGAATTGATGTTATGTATAATTTATTTCAAATTATAAATTATTTATATATTAATTATGAGTTATCTCTACATTTATTATAGATATTCATTAATAAACTATCAATTATATATAAAATAATTGTTTATTTTTATTAAAAAAAATTGACTTTTTATTTGAATAACCTACTTATTAAACTCAATTTTTTATTTGAATACTCTATTTGTTTTATATTAATTTATAAAGCATAAATAATAATCCACCCAAAATTCTAAGATATTAAGCGTATTAATTCTAAGCTAAGAGATTTGACAATAGTATATTGAAAATGAATATCAAAACACTATGTTACAACATCCAGAAATTTCTATTTCCTGAGATTACAACATCATATCGTTAGGTCATTTTAAAATACAGGTGAATTGTTCAGGAATCTCATCGAGTACTCCCTGATTCAACAAACTGGATCACCGAATCCTTTAGAGAAGACACCGCAATCCTCAGTTTTGTTTTCTCTGATCAGCGGTTGATCATTCCAATAAAAAGTATATTCGAGATTTTTGGTGCCCACTTCAGCAGCAATTATCTCACAGGATAAACCCTGATCCACCATATCGGGGAAGATCAAACGAATCTCATCGAGTAATGCCTGATCTATCTCACTCCAGAGATTCATGTCCGTGTCAGTAAATCCTTTAGAGAAACCAGAGCAATCCTCACTTGAAAATTTTGTAGTTTTGTTTTTCATGATAAGCCGTTGATCATTGCTGTAACGAGTATTTTCTGAGCCTACTTCTGCAACAATTACCTCAGAGGATGCGCTCTTGTGATTCATTTTCCTCTTCTTCTCCTTTGATTTGTGACTAAGATTTCCCAGTTAATCTCTGAACCAGAGACAGAAAGTTTTCTGGGTTCGTTTTGATAATCTTGGGTTCGTAAACATACACAACACGTACCTTTGGAGCGATAATAATCTTGTCCCCCCAATATTTCCTTGATCTTCGTTCATCATCGGCAGCAAACATGACATGTGATTCTAGTTCAGAATTGGGTGAAGCTTCTTTCATAACACTCCCACAGACTCAAATATTTTCTCCTCAGCTTGACGATCAATTGCACTGCAGATATGTAGTTAAGATCAAATCTGAGAGACACGGATGGATGACTTTCAATATCGTGAATTCAATCTCTGAATTGAAGCAATGTAAATAGCGAAATCATATGTTTATGTTATGCTATTCATCATATGTTGTAAGAATGGTATTCCATAATTATATAACTTCAAATTTCAGAATTTGATTTGACGAAAAAGCCGTGTCAACCCTTGACAGCAGTAGAGGTTGAATATTAAGTTTTCCGACCTCGTTCGTATTACTGCAATCTGAACGTTGTCGTTCTAACAGGTTCTGATTTCGGCCGTATCAAGATTAGGTTGTTGAAGCATGAAGCATCCAACTGCTGGAAGAGTCAACTCGGAGGCCTTGGTGGAAGATGCATGTCTTACCTTTCTCTTCCATATGTATTTTGTCACGGGTTGAATTTGTCTCAAGTAGTAGACGGTGATCGGATTTGTCTGTTCATGGAGTAGGTAGAGCTCTATAGTAGAATGACAACTGCTCTTCTTATTTCAATAAACAAATTATCCAGTGAATACATTGAATCTGGGTACGTCGTAGGGCCACCAGCGACTCTTTACTAACTCTTAGGTTATTTTGTATAATAGTAAGTCTTATTAATATATCACAAAATTGCGATTATTAAGATGATTAGTATTCACTAAATCATCTCATTATTTCCATAATAGGACAAGTGGACTGGCTGTTTGTGGTCATTTTATTCCATATCTGGTGTTTCTTCGTTTTGCCATTCCTCTTTCTGAGTCGAATGTTGACACCTTATGTATTTTCCAGCAACGATATAACTTAAATGAAGCCTTGATGTTTTCAAAACTAGTTAATGGCGATACAAGATACCTTATTTCTTGACATTGAGATCATTGGTCACTTAGAATACTTGCAATATATTTATGTTTTATGAAACATATTACCCATGTTAATGTTGAAAGTAACATCTACCTAGCATTCTAAGTATGGTGGATTTATTTAACTCTTAATGGTGGGTATGACATGTAATGTGTTACGGGTTAGATCTTTTATTATTATATGTTTTGTGGATTTATTTAAGTTTTATTGATGTCATGCGTAAGTTTATGTATTTAGATTTTTAATAAAATATCAAAGCTATTTGTAGGCTTGTGTCAGGTTTTTTACTTGAAAAATTCGAAGATTGTTGACTTGCAAATTATTTGTTATATGGCATGAGCCTATATGGAAGTATGGAGAAGTTGTTCAAAGATTGTTGACTTGTAAATTATTTGTTTATATCGCATGAGCCTATATGGAAGTATGAAGAAGAATTGAATATAAATAAGAAAATATGATATAAGCATGAGGTAACAAGTGAGTGAGAAGTGAGAAAGATTATGTGATTTACATAAGTTTATTTTATTATGTTTTTTCTTTAAGTAAATAGTATAGGAAAGTATCACAAATTGTAATGAATAAGTGAAGTCTTAGACAATATAATCATCAGACAAATTTTCTAAAAATAACTATGATCGAGTGTGGAATAACTCAATCAAGTGGCAAAAGTATTTGGCAAGGGTAGCGATGCAAACATGGTTAGAAGCTAAGTAATGCCATGAGGTGACCTTATTATAGAGTTTACATGCGATGATTTAGAACAAATTGGATGGTTGTGGACACATTTTGAAGAGAGTGTGGACACAAGTGTGTTGACATTCCTTAACTCATGGGTGTAATGTTCCATGAAAAGAACAATGAGGAAGGGTGTTGTGGTTTGAGGGTTTCAGTTGGGCATGCGCTACAAAATTGAAAGGAAATTTGGATTGGCATGCCCATTGAAGAGAATGGAGTTGAGTACAGCACATTACTCATCATTCAAGAAGTTGGTTGTAACTTCCCAACAATTATGTGGGCAACATGATGACTAGATGTCTACTTTATCTTTGAGGTGATTGTAAGACACCACATTTTAAGGAATACTATTCAAGACCTCTATATTTAAGGTGCAAGACATGACGCTTTAAATCATTCATTGTTCCATATGGGAGAAGATCAAGTGTTTCAATCATTTAATATTCATGTCCAATCTAAGTTTTAAGGGTTCTAAGATTATGCATTGTGATTGAGTTTGGTAGAGCTCTTAGAGAATCCTGTAAGAAAACCTTAGATGACATGTCAATTTCCTAACACATGGTAGTTCATTGTTACAACGATTATGTTTTGGAAGAATGGGGTCTATAGGAGGTATACCCATGGAAGCTTTAAAGGTTGGTTGGTGCAAGTATGGTGGCATTAAGAAAATATCACATTAAACGATTTGTACTTTTGTAAAAATTATTGTAGGTGGTGGTCAAACTCCCGTGTATACTATTCTTCTTGTAACAAATTGTGTTGTGATTTCTTTATGTGTAAGTTATTGTTTCCCAAAATATGTTATTTGGCTTAGTGTTTATTCTATGGGAGATTTTAAAGCCACAAATAGACACTATACCTTGTGTTATTGAACTTAGTCTTACAAGTGTAGCTTAGAATGAAGGTATTGCCTCAGTGATGAATTCCATAAGTTCCATATACAACACTTTATGTGGATTCCCAATTGTGTGAGAGAGACCTATTTAAAGATGTAGCTATGAGATTGTGAGTTTTTTTTTATGAACTTTCTCTAAAGTTTAGTTGAAACATGATTGAGAGTCTGAGACCAGCATAGGGAACTGTTCAATTAGAACATTTGAAACACGCTGACTTTCTTCACTCTCTTCTATATCCATTTTTGTGATGGGTTGAATTTATCATAAAGTGGGCAGTGATGGCGTTGGCTGGTTCATGGGTAGGTACATCTATCGCCGAGATAGGTTTTGTAAGACCCATGAAAGCTGACTTGTTCACGTATAAGAAGTCGGTCGTCCCGTTAAGTAGAATAACATGAGCTCTCACTAATACATGTTGGGCATTGTAGGATACTAGGACTCTACCGGGTTGTCTTTGTTTTTTATTTTTATTTAACATATAATAAAGGCAAGAGTTGGTTTCTCAGATTGTGATTAATAAAACTATTGTGTAAATGACATGGTCTTTCTATATTCCATTTATTTTCAGAGTCATATGTTCACATTTGACTGCGCTTACTGTCCATTTTTTTTCATCCTCTTTGGGAGTCATATGTTCACTTTTGACTGCGCTGCGACCATACAAATAGAACAATTTCATTTTATGGAGACCATAGAAATAGAATAATTTCATTTTATGGAGACCATTTAAATAGAATAATTTAGATGTAGAAAGGGACCAAGACCGACATTTGGCTCATAGTAGACGAAGCTAGTAACTAATAAATTTGGAAAGTACTATTGTAAATGTTATATGAATTTGATGTTCAATTTAAAATAATATAAGAGAAAAAATAAAATAGTTTTGTTTAAAATTTGATAGTATTTTAAATATTATATAAAGTACTAGTATTTTAAATGTTATATGAATTTGATGTCTCGCTTAAAATAATATAAATTTAAAATTAAAATATTTTTTTAAAGATTTGATCAACATAATTTTGAATTAGAGATAATTAAGGATGATGAATCTAATTTTCATTAAAAAAATATTTTAAAAATTTGTAATTGCAATTTTAGTAAAAAAGTTATGGCTAGTTTTTTATGATGGTAGATTGCAAAAGTTTGAATTTATTAAGCAATTAATCTTTTACTTTTGGGAGTGTGATTTTGACGAAATGTTAGGAAGAATAATTTAGATTTGTTAATGACACTTTTGGCATGTACTACCCTATGATAGTTCATAACTTACATCATTCTTTGACCATCTTAATAGTTTATCCCCTAATGCTAATTTATCATGGAAATCCAACAAGATAATTCTCTTTGTCTCCTTATGTTCTAGCCACTTTACAACCAAATCTATATCTCTCCTACCATGTTTGTAATAAAGAAACCCATGCTTAAGCCCACCTCCGCCGTGCTAAAAAACTATTTTTCATAAAATACTTTTTTCGAGCAATTTGATTTTTGGATCATTTTTTGTTGTGTTCTCCATACGTGGAACCAAGAGCCCCCTCTCCACAATTTTCCTCTAAGTCCAAATATTACTCCCTTACATTCATGGTATCAGTGATAATTTCTCTATGGTCTTAGGATAAAGGACTAGTATCAAAACGTATTTCAGACCCCACAAAGATCTCAACAAATTTTAAGAAGTGTCAAAGATAATTTGATCCTTTGTTATCTCAAGGTGTTTACTAGATTCCTTACTCTTATGCTAAATACTATATTCACCAAACTAACAAAATCTATCCAAATCACCCATCTTAAAGCTCAACTGGATCAATCGACTATTCCTTAGTCCAAATTGACTCCTTGATCATATCGCAATCAAGTTTACTCAATCAATGCATACTCGACTGGCACCATTGACTAACCTCTAGTCTCAGTCGTCTCATTCAATCTTATGCAATATTCATTCACCATAAATGCCATGCAACATTTTTTTATTCAAGCACATGATAACTAACATTCCGAGTAGTTAAAAAGCATAAGAAAGCATCTTCAACATGGAAGTAGTGTCTCTTGATCTTCTATGGTCAATAGAAGGGGAGAAAATGATTGGTGTTTTTAATTTGGTTGTAACTATTCCTTGTAACTGAAACGTGATAGGTAGGAACCCAAGAATCCCTTGGAATTGTATATATACATGTAATCCTTGAAATTATAGGGTTCGAGTTCTTAGTTCTAAATCCTACTTCTAGTCCCTCATTGCACTAAGATAGGTTCTATAAAAGTCTATAAAAGTCTCTATTGGCTCCTCATGGTAACGACATTCAAATTCTATTCATGTAATCATTTTTCAGCTTAGTACATTTTTTATAGACTTAAGAGGCTAAAGACATACATAAGACTGTTGAATACAACTAGAGTTTCCACCCTTGGGGTTTCTCCAATATCAATTAATGTATTTCATTTACATGTGATTGGTATTGACTATTAATTTTAGTCATTTACTCTTGATTGTTTTTTGCATTTGTTCCTTATTTATTCTAGCATTGTTCACTTCCACCGTAACAGATCTTGACTCATTCAGTCAAGGATTTTGTCATGTAGTCAACTCCCTATGCTACTTGGATGATTTCCATCATAGAAATTTAGTATGCTCTATCCTTATTCCAAAATATTTGCAAAGTTATCCAACTTATGGTTGCTCAAACATGCTCCTATACACAACTATTTAACTTGCCTCTACCTTCGAATTTTGAGTACTTATCTGCTCAAAACCTTAGAGTGAATATGGTTGGTGAAATATAGGGCTTAATTATTCACAGTGATATTGAAAAACACATAGAGAAAGCACTCTCTTGACAAAGAACTTGAATGTATGAGCATTTCAATTAGATTCTTGCTTGACTTGTCACTTCATTTGGCTCGACTTCAATTTGTATCCTGATGGGAATTGATGTTGACAAGGTTAGCCTTTTAAGGTACAAATGAGCTTGGACATACAAAAAATTGAAGCAAAGAGTGATATGGAATTTATAAACAATAGGATACATCAACTAGAATCCTATTTTTGTAAATAAATTTTATAAGGCCAAGAAAGTCACCATTGAATATTTGAAGATGTTGACTTTTGTACAATGATAGTGGGATAATATTTCGAATAAGTAAATGGGAAGAAGAAGGTAATCCCATCGACACATGGGTGAAATTTGTTGAATATGTTAGGAAGGAATTTTACCCACCCAAGTACATAAAACAATAATATAATAAATGGAAAAAGTTAAGACAATGGAAATATCAGACTTTACAGAGTTATACTAATGAAGTCCACTGACTAATGGCTCAACTTGGTATAAGGGAGGAAGAAAAATTACTTGTTTTGTAGTATATCAATGGTTTAGCTCCTTATATCCAACAAAAAATATAATTTCTCAATATTGGGACTCTCGCAGATGCATTCCATTATGCTATCAAGATTGAGGTGAAATTGAAAGTGAAAAGATGATTCTCGGTAAAACCAAAAGTTCACCCAAGTTCAACAAGAAAACTTGGATGCCTGCTAACTTTGAAAAGTCAAAATTGTTTACTCAAACTACTACCCAAAAGCAAGATCACGGTAAGAATCCTTTCATGAAGGATAAGGGAAAATTCCAACAAACAACCTCCCACGAGGAAATAGTGTGATTATCCTATTTCATCTTAGAGTGATACATTTAAATGCAAAGATCAGAATGCATTATTGACGTAGATGAACTTGGGAAATTTAGGAAATTTATCTCACATGTTTGTGTTGGGATTAAGCCATATATGTTGGTCAATGAATCAAATGAATAAAGGAGGTGGGAATATATCTTTTGAATGGAAAATAACATAACAACAACCTTTTGAACTACTCAAGAACAAGATTTGCATTGCTCAAGTGCTTGCACTACCTGATTTGCATCAAACATTTAAAATTGAGATTAATGCATAAGACTATTCCATGGGAACCATGATCACTAAAGTAGGTCATCCAATGGTGTTCCATTAATAAAATTTCAATGAAAATGCTCGTAAGTATTCAATGTATGAAAGAGAACTATATTCCATTGTACACACACTTAAGAAATGGAGGCATTAGGGTGTAGAGGAAAGAACGATCATTCATATGGACCATAAGACTCTACAGTTCTTCCTGCCACAATATAAGTTATAGATGATGAGGAAAATCAATTGGATTAGTTACCTAGAACAATTTTAGTTGGTAATCAATCATAATAAAGGAAAAACCAATGCAATAATTGATCTCCTTAGCTGACCACCAGTCACTTCACTTCTTAGAGTGTTAAGTATGTATGGTTCTAAAACCATTACCTGAACCCAACTGTATAAAAAATACAATAAGTTTTCTTCTAGGTATATCAATAGTTGTAGACAAGTCAATCGATTTATTCTGACTACTATCTCAAGGGCGATTTTCTTTACAAGCTTGGATAACTTTTTATTTCACTAGGTGAGCACACGGGTGAGAATATATATAAAATCATTTGGGATGCATAGTATAGAAACATCAAGTCATCTTGGAGTGTCAAAGTTCTTAAAATACTTCAAAATCATTTATATTTCCATTCATTGAAGATGGATGTCGACATATATATCAGGTCACGAGGAGTTTGTGCCATCACAAAGCCATTGAATCAATGACAAGGTTTGTATAGACAATTAATAGTTCCAAGAAGACCATGGGAATCCATTTCCTTAGATTATTTGACTAGATATACTCTCACCAAACACCAGAATGAGGCAATCCTTGTACTAGTTGATAGATTCTCTTATATGGATATACTCATTCTTTTTTAGAACACTACAACAAACCAATAGACTGCACATCTCTTCTTCAAGCATTTGTGGAAACCTTTTTTCTTACCAACTACAATAATCTTTAACAGAGATTCCATTTTTGTTAGTACATTTTGTAAAACACTCTGGAAGCAGATCAACACACAACTATATATGTCAACTTCCTTCCATCCTTAGACTAATGGAAAGATGAAGTCGTGAATCACATGCTGGTATACTTACACCATACATACCACCACAAGCATCATAGAATATGGGATGAAAGTATTATGTATATCCAACATAGCTATAGTAGACCTCAACACATTTCAATAGGAAAGAGCTCATTTGTAACATTTTATGGATTTCGACCCTCTATAAACTTAGTTAGTCAGCTGACCAATTAAACTGACACAAACCGTGAACACCAAGAGATTGAAAAAGAACTGAAGTTTAGGGATAGGGTCTATGAGATCCCAAAAAAATCACATTAGATGTTCTAGTGAGTTAATAAAATTACCAAGGACCGACATGACAAGAATCGTTTTCTTCATTCATTCAAAATTGGGGATCAGTTCTGATTGCATCTCAAGAAAGAATAATTATGTAGGTGGTCTAGGTGGGTGTGGTTAACTATGAGAAGTAGGTGGCATAGCTAGATGATGCAAGTATGTTATAGTCCTTTTATGAAAACTAAGGTGTGCCTAAGTGTTGGCTTACTTAAGAACAACATTTGATAAGAATATATATGAAAACATGGAAAATATATAAGTGTTTCATTGAGGTGACATTCTTATAGAGATTAAACAAGATAATTTGAAAATAATTAGACAATTGGTGTATTTTTTGGAGAATAAAGACCCAACTAGGATGATGTTGATTGGCTCATGGGAATATGGTATCATCAAGAGCACATTGGGTAGGGGTATCATGGTTTGTGGTTTTGATTGGGAATCACTCTTGAACAAAGATTAATGTTTTGATTGACATGTCCATTGAACTGTAAGAAATTTCCTATAGTGCAATGGGGATCATTCAATAGTTGGTTGCAACTACATAATAGTTAAATGCCAGCATGAAGCACATAGGAACACTTTTCCTTCGAGGTGGTTGTGAGAAACCCAATGTTGGGTACAATAGTTGGAATCCTTTCCAATTTAAGGAGGATTCCATTAATCTATAATTCGTTCATTATTGGATGGAATAATATCAATTCATTTAGTCATTGAGAGTTGAGTTAAACAAAGTTCTAAGGGTTTTAAGCTTTGGTGTTGTGGCTAAGTTTGGCACAGTTATTAGGGTAACCTACAAGATGGCATTAGATGCCATAGTTTGCTTCTTCATTTACAAGTGGCATGGGTATTAGCATTAAAAACTTTGAGTTTCGATAGAAGAATTCATTTGAGAGGGGAAATGTTGAATATTGTGTTATTCTAAACACCAACAATACATTAGAACAAATTGTCTTGAGGTTTACAATAATCTTCATCTCATGCCAAATTTCACTTTATCTGACATGCGTGTATCCCATACAACCTATCCAATTGCATGTATTGGTGAAATTGTCACCTCTTGTATAAAGGAATATGAAATACAAGTTATTTCTTAAAGATGGAAATATGTAAATTCAATTGTAAGTACATCATGCCTTAAATGACATTTAGTATCTTTGAATTTACCCATATTTAATATTTATATTTTTTCTCATTTTCTATATGTTGTTTTTTAGTTTAAACAAACATAATTTTATCATTATGTTTTAGCTACAAGTAAGGCACAAATACAATGATGTATGCTCATAGCTATAGGAACAATTAGCTTGGAATAACACTCTGATATACTTGTTCAACAACATTTTGCGCAATGGCTATAAAGGAACAAAAACTTGGGACAATCAACTTTCATTGAACCACTGAGTGACAATGTAACAAAAAATAAATTACAGTCTTTTATTGCTTGCATTTTTAGGTAAAATTCATTTCTTTCATAATTTTTTTATGCATATTGGAAATTACTTTCTACCAGTAGATTTTACAACTTTTGTGACATACATCACTAACACAAATTCCATGCATATATACATGTTGATAGAATCTTAAAAGATAAAAAGGTTTTTATGTTGCAATTTGAATCTTTATGTAGTAAGCTGGACCAATTCCTACCATGATTATGTTTTCTATCAAATCAATTAGCTTGATGTGCTCACTACAAAGCAAAGAAACCATAATTCTATGAACATAGTCTATAATGCACCCTTGAAAAGAGGAACAAAATCATGAAACTTACAAGAAAAAAATATGAAACTTATAGAAACTTCGAATGAGCAAGATCAAGATGACATTAGTAAGCTAATCATTCATTGAGCTTCAAAAGTTATTTATGTAAGGATCTTTTACCTTCTTTTCCTACTAGAATAATTAAGATTCTCTATCCACATGCTCTAAAAAGACAATTGTATCTCAAGACTTGCATCTATTGTATCTTTATTTATTAAATAAACAATTATAACTTAAAACAAGGCTTACATCTATTATCCCTTTATTTATTAAATAAACAATTATAACTTAAAACTTTGAATTTATTATAATTTTAATATTGTAGAGATCGCTCTCCTCTAGTGCATCATATAGTTTTCTTGCGAAATTGTGAAGGCAATCAAAAGTTCTATAAAAAACAATGGATGTATCTATTTTCAACAAATGACGTGTATCATATAGAAAAAAAATAATAAATAAATAAAACATATGTATATGTAGAAAAAAATTACATATTTAGAATCGTAAGATCATATTCTACAATATTCTATATTTTCATAAAAAAATATTGTGTTTGTCATAGCAAAAAATGTCATCGAAACTGAGCATATTCATAGAGTTCTGAAATACAAAAAATAACCCTTGTTTATTTGTCCTAACCAATAGGTTCAGTAATCTGAAGCTATTTTCGAACATGATGCCAAGCCTTATTCCCACTGAAATTTTAAATTTTACAAACCACACTTGCGATAAAAGACATATATTCGTTATAACACATATGCAATATAAAACGCATAGGCGATATAATCACATATGCATTAAAAATGGTAGGTTGGGTAAAACAACGTATCAACCCTTAAGGGAATGTTATTGAAATGGATACATAAATGACTTAGGATTCCTTGTCTAAATTTTCTTCCAATAGGATGAACAAGAGTCATGAATCATATAATTTAGACTACGAAAACCCCTTTTCCTAAACTAGACAATGCAATTCAATTAACATTGTTTGGGTCTCTACCAACCTCAAATCAATTGGTAGTAGGATAGAGATGAGAAGGGAAAAGTGGGGAAAGGGTATCTTACAGCTTCCCATATCTACTAGGTAATTTAGAATGAGTTTTCCCTTTTGCCATTTTGTCAAAGTAGCTATGCTTGAATATGGATTAGAATACAAAGAATGTAAATATATATTGATACTTGCATAAATAATTAAAAGTTCAATATTTGTGGATTTGAGCTTCTATAAATCTGTAACAACTTAACGTACCTATTACACAATATATGGTCTATATGTGGAAAATTATTTCCATCCGGTTGTCTCGTATCAATAGCCAATCATTGTAAGTTGGTCCTATTTGGGCTTGCATACTAGAATTGATTCCTTGGCTTGGATCCCAAGCTCTTGGGCTACTCTGATCTAATAGAAGGGTTGCATATTGTTTGGTCTATGTGATGAGATGACAAACTTTAATACACCCTTAGTAGAATAATCATGCATGGTACCTTTATATGATGATATATTTTTATGTTTAAATGAACTAATATGTGTATGGGAACGTATATTGATCTTAATCTTCAACTCTTCCTTAAAATGGTTATTCAAAGAGAACATAGCAGTAGAAACCTGTGTAGAATAAGAGGGACAATTCTCAAAAAACACAACATTCCTAGAATTCCAACGATTGCAGCTAATTAGGAAAGTAATTGCTCTATAATTTTTTAGATATTCTCATGAAAACCATATTTTTAGGCCTATCTCCATAGACTCGTACTACCAAATATCCTTCTTTCCTAATAAAAATTCTATCTTATTACAAAATTGAAGAGAAAAGGGGCATTTCATGAAGATGTGGGATATTTCTTCTCCACCTTGCTAACAAATATAACATATTCCAGACCATCATTATTTTTCTTTTGATAGAGATCTTTGGTCAAGAATTTTGAGGTGAGAGCAAGCCAGATGAGAATTTTAGATTTTTTGGATCTTTAATTCTCCAAATAATTTCCCACCACCATCTATCTTCCAAATCCTCCACATTCATAATATTTTGATAGTCTCGCTACAATGTATAACCTCCTCAATTCTTATTTAGAGTCCTGATCAAAACTACTAGATCTTAGTTTAACTAAACTTGTCTAAATTTTAGTTCTAAAAGAAGAAAAATTCAATTGATCTTCAATTGACCTATCAAGTGAAGTTGGTATTCCATCCCCATTTCCGTTTTAAAGAGGCATCTTTGTCACACATCCATGCGCCCTCTCTGCATCCCTCTCTATCTAACCATCACTATTTCTCTCATTCACTATCCCTATACATCTATAACCATCCCTAAACCCTCTCTCTCACCCCTTTCCCTCCCTCTTTTCCTCTCTTCCCCTCCCTCCCTCTCTTCCTATCTCCGCACTCCTTCCTTATCACACCACTCCCCCCTCAAACAAACTTACACACATCTTGGTCTTGGAACACCACACCCCCTCTCCCTCTATAACCAACCTCACCCCTTTGTCTCTCTCAAACACATTCACACACCCTCTCTCCATATATCTCTATATTTCCCTCTCTCTATCTCTCTCTATCTCTCTCTCACACACACAATCTCTCATCTCTATCCCTTAGTGTAACCATCCTTGACCATCCTTCATTTCCCTAAATCCCTCCACTCTCACTGTTATTATGGCACTCTCTTATCCTCTAACCATCCCTCCATCCATCA
>LPNX010700097.1:56763-75470 GCA_001517045.1 Pseudotsuga menziesii | reverse complement strand
CCCCTCCATTTGTCCCTCCATCCATTATTCTCTATCTTTCCTCCATCCATTATCCTATATATTTGTTGCACCCAATCATCCCCCCCTCCTATATATATCCCTCTCCCATCCCCCATATATCTCTTACCACCCCATCCCTCCATCCCACTTATATTTATTCCCCTCCCACTTATATTTCTCTTCCCTTCATTCCCCCTTTCATATCTCTCCCCTACCCATCCCTTCCTTCACCTTATATTTCTCCTCCCTTCATCCCCCCCATATCTCTCCCCTACCCATCCGTCCATCCCATGATTCCCTCTACACCTTTCTCTCCCTCCTTTGACTACAACCACCCTCTTTTAGCTTAATCAATATAATGTTAATTTCTCCAATGTCATATGCACTACATTGCATATGTGATATATTGCATATGTGATATATCACATATGCATTAGATCAGATGTACGCTATATCGCATATGCAATATGAAAATCATGCTTTATGTGGATACTGTTAGGGGTAAACCATTGTAACCATAACGCATATGCCATATAATGCTTATGCGTTAAAACATACATGCGTTACATCGCATATGCAATACTCTCTTTATAAAAAATGTTGGGTTACGGGTCATGGTCCAGTTTTACTGTAGAAAAAGACAAAATTCCTCTGAACCCGCACACAGAGAACTGTTCAACTTGTCATTTCATCATTTATTACTTAAATCCATAGGCATTTTACAAGTTTGGGTGGATTTCAAAGGGGAATGTACGTAATAGAGGCCGGAAATCAACAAGAAAGGTCCTTACACTAGAAGAAGTTGAAAAAATAAGAAAATAAGAGGGAAGAATCATGAAATCGTCGACATTCAATCGATGAGAAAATACTTCCCATTCCCGCTCAACTAGAAAATACAATTTTGGATACCCGAGAGGAAGAGTCGAAGCAAAGGAATTTGATAGTCGACATTACCATTAATTCTCCAGTGAACCACATTTCAGTATCGAGTTCATTGTATGGAACACTACACTTTGCATCAAATACTTATGCCTCAACATCTCGGGGAAAATCCCAGATACCTGACATAGAGGTTGAGGAGGATAATGCAAACGGTTAATGGAAGTTGGTTATGGGGAAGATGAAAATATTGGTGCCTTACTAAGAGGAGTTGAATCAATGAAATGATTGCTAGTTGAATGTGCATATGTCGTTGCCGGTATTCATCGAAGTATCTAAGAAAAATTATCCATCATCTAGTTCCTCTATCGCACAAGGGATTCCTCGAGAAATTACTTGATAGGGTATCCTACTACGTTGTCTCTCCTTTCTTCTACCATGGGAGGCCATTTGGGGTGGTGAGAGTGCTCTTCCCCAACTGAAACTAGTTCGAAACCTAATTCTCTATACCCTAACCTCGTCAAGGGAATGCATGAGGAAACAATCAAACAAAAAATTGCACTTATGCCACAGATCTTGATTTATGTGAGAACAAAATGAAATAACAGATATAGAATCATAAATACACACATATTGCAAGGAAAACAAAGATACCGTAAACACATATTCTATTAAATGGAGGAAATAGAACATAATATAAATACAACAGCTAGAATGGTGATATCTATCTATGAGAACAGATTTGGCTGCTATGCTACGCTCATATAAGCCAAGATGAATACAACATGAGGAGGAAAGGTCCTATTTATAATAAGCATGAGGCAAAAAACCCCAAAACGTCCAAAACATAATCCTAGAAGAGGATTCGTTATAAGGTTTGCATGCCCAAGGTGGTTAGTTTAAAACTCATCTTTCTGGGGTCATAACTTTTGCATGTGATCTCCAAAAAACTTCATTTAGAGCCTCAACACGGCCTTAGAAGTTTGGGACCTAAAGAACCGTAGAAAATTTACTAGAAAAATGCCAAAATAGACAACTCTTTTGAGCCAGTGGAATAGGTGGGTGGGGAACGATCTCCATCTATATCATTTTATCTTTTTGTATTTAAGATACTAGCCATTTGTTTCAATGGTGATGTATTTGTGTTTTGGTAGACTTGCTATGCTAATTTTAAATCTAGATTCCCTTGAAATGGTTATGGTATGATACCTTTCATTTATGATCTTAATAAAAGGCTTTATTTATACATTAGTGATTGCAAGAGGTTTTATGGTATTCATAAGAATAACATGTTTCAATAGTGCTTGTGACTATCTATAAATGTCCTTGGGTTTGTGTTCATTAGTGTATGTTTTTAGAGTAAGTTTAGAAGTTTTTTAGTTGATTAACATAAGATATAATTATAACCCTCAAGAATGCAACTATGAAGGGGCTTATTTTTTCATGAAAACGAAATATAAATGCAAGCTTTTAGAATGCTCATAAAGTTGAAATTACAACACTAAGAACTGTTAGGTAACTAGTAAAATAAATTTATGTAAATTTATGTAAATTTTGTTATATTTGTAACTTGGTGATTGAGTGCATAATTTTCATCATCTTGCATACTTTGTTTATATATTGTTGTTTTTTAAATGAATATTTATTTTGTTATTTCAATAACATTATTTTTTTAATAAAATAAATATTAATTGCTTGACATAATTAGTATTGATTTGTGGATTGAATGCATAATTGTCATAACATTACCTACTTTATTTGTATATTGTTTTTTTTCAAATGAATATTTATTTTGTTAATACAATAGCATTATTTTTTTACCAAATAAATAGCAATTGATTGATATAATTAGTATTGATTTGTTCCTTGATTATATTATTATTATTTTTATACTATAAAGTAAAGACTAAGCTACATGCAACTTTTGTTTTTTCTCATAGAAAGTTATTTGAAATTTTGTTAAATTGATTTTAAATATTATTATTTATAAAAAAAATCTTAAAATTTATGAAATTTAAAATTATATATATATAAAAATATAAATAAAAATTTTAATATTTTTTTAATAAAATATTATAAAAATAAGACAATGTGTAAAATTTTTTAAACAATGGAATTTTTAAAAACAAAGAACAAATCCAAGATATATTCCCTTAAAGGTGTTTCTAGTCCTTTAACATAACTATGTGGGTATATACTATAAAAATATAATTATATATATTTTGATTAAATAATACACAAAAGCCTACATAAAAGCATTTAATATTATTTAAAATGGAAAATATACTATTTAATTTAAAATAAATAAGATAATATATATTTAACCTTATGATAATGATGATTATTATTAACGTCTTCTAGTGAGATCAACTTTGGTCTAATAGAACTACAATATTTTATTTGGTTTACTTTAAAATTTTGTTTGTGTGCTCAAAAAACTTCTAAGAAGCTTTCCAAACTCACTATAATTTTGGCAAGCTAAGAGGTGATAAAGTTTTGTATTGTAACAAATTATGAAAGAGATTTAATGTGGGTGTAAGCGAGGAACTCTAAGATAAAGTGATTTTCATTCTCACAGCTCATAGACTCACACACAGATGAAAAACTCTTTCCTTCCATGAAGTTTTAGGAAAAAACCAACACCCTCTTTGGCTATGTAGTTGATCATTATTAACTACTCTATTACATAGTGTATTATGATATGTATTCCAATTTATACATTATTTATTGTTATTAATTACTTTACTAGTTAATTTGTGATTAGTGAAATTTTATAAAATATAAGTATCACAAAATTATAGGTTAATCATTTAATCAATTACCCAAAATTTTAAAATAAAACATTAGTCCACATAATTATAATTTATACATTATTAATTTAATACATATTATAAATATAATATTTTATAAAAAATATTTTGAATTAACATGGCTAGCGTTTTTCTTTCTTTGTGGAAAAACAACATCACCATATGTAATACTATGAAATAACTAAATTGTATAATTCAATTAGTAAAAGAGTTCACTAGAAGAAATATATTGGGAAGCGATACAAGAGGACAACTCCTTGGTCTTATATATTTTAAAAGCACGATTCCAAGTAAATAAATAATTTAATCACAAAGACTAAAATGAACTCAACATTATAAAACATGGGAAGCATTGGAAATTAATTGTATTGAGAATCTATATTGTATATCGAAATTTTATACAATATTAATATATAATATAATATTAAAGAATTATAATCATTTAATTTGTGGATATGAATGTGGCGTTTATGTATATATAATTGTTAATTTATTTCAAATTATAAATTATTTATATATTAATTATGAGTTATCTCTACATTTATTATAGATATTCATTAATAAACTATCAATTATATATAAAATAATTGTTTATTTTTAATTTAAAAAAAAATGTTTTAAAATCAAATTTTTATTTGAATAACCTACTTATTAAAATCAAAATTTTATTTGAATACTCTACTTGTTTTATTTTAATTTATAATAATCCACAAAGATTCTAATCCACAAAGATTCTAAGATATTACTCCTATAAATTCTAAAATAAGAGATTAACCGTATAGATTTAGTATATAGTGACAATAGTATATTGAAAATGAATATCAAAACACTATGTTACAACATCCAGAAATTTCTATTTCCTGAGATTACAAATTCATATCGTTAGGTCATTTTAAAATAGAGGTGAATTGTTCAGGAATCTCATCGAGTACTCCCTGATTCAACAAACTGGATAAGGTCATGTTCGTGTCACCAAATCCTTTAGAGAAGACACCGCAATCCTCAGTTTTGTTTTCTCTGATCAGCGGTTGATCATTGCAATAAAAAGTATATTCGAGATTTTCGGTGCCCACTTCAGCAGCAATTATCTCACAGGATAAACGCTGATCCACCATATCGGGGAGGATCATAGGAATCCCATCGAGTAATCCCTGATCCATCTCACTCGAGAGATTCATGTCCGTGTCAGTAAATCCTTTAGAGAAACCAGAGCAATCCTCACTTGAAAATTTTGTAGTTTTGTTTTTCATGATAAGCCGTTGATCGTTGCTGTAAAGAGTATTTTCTGAGCCTACTTCTGCAACAATTACCTCAGAGGATGGACTCTTGTGATTCATTTTCCTCTTCTTCTCCTTTGATTTGTGACTAGATTTCCCAGTTAATCTCTGAACC
Organism: Pseudotsuga menziesii; assembly: GCA_001517045.1. Lineage (NCBI taxonomy): Eukaryota > Viridiplantae > Streptophyta > Pinopsida > Pinales > Pinaceae > Pseudotsuga > Pseudotsuga menziesii. Next base: position 70,389 of record LPNX010700097.1, on the reverse strand, counting down.
AGAGACAGAAAGTTTTCTGGGTTCGTTTTGATAATCTTGGGTTCATAAACATACACAACACGTACCTTCGGAGCGATAATATTCTTACAGTTCCCCCAATATTTCCTTGATCTTCGTTCATCATCGGCAGCAAAATAAGAGTTGGAGATCACACTGGAACATTTATCGACAGCAAACATGACATGTGATTCTGGTTCAGAATTGGGTGAAGCTTCTGCCATCATGGAATATTTCATAACACTCCAACAGATGCAAATATTTCAATTGCACTGCAGATATGTAGTTAAGATCCAATCTGAGAGACACGGATGGATGACTTTCAATATCGTGAATTCAATCTCTGAATTGAAGCAATGTAAATAGCGAAACATATGTTTATGCTATGCTATTGATCATATGTTGTAAGAATGGTATTCCATAATTATATAACTTCAAATTTCAGAATTTGATTTGACGAAAAAGCCGTGTCAACCCTTGACAGCTGTAGAGGTTGAATATTAAGTTTTCCGACCTCGTTTGTATTACTGCAATCTGAACGTTGTCGTTCTAACAGGTTCTGATTTCCGCCGTAGCAAGCATTAAGTTGTTGAAGCATGAAGCATCCAACTGCTGGAAGAGTCAACTAGGAGGCTTTGGTGGAAGATACATGTCTGAATTGTTGAATTAGAACAACCGACACTACCTGACTTTCTTGCCTTTCTCTTCCATATGTATTTTGTCACGGGTTGAATTTCTCTCAAGTAGTAGACGGTGATCGGATTTGTCCGTTCATGGAGTAGGTAGACTGACAACTGCTCTTCTTATTTCAATAAACAAATTATCCAGTGAATACATTGAATCTGGGTACGTCGTAGGGCCACCAGCGATTCTTTACTAGCTCTTAGGTTATTTTGTATAATAGTAAGTCTTATTAATATATCACAAGATTGCGATTATTAAGATGATTAGTATTCACTAAATCATCTCATTATTTCCATAATAGGACAAGTGGACTGGCTGTTTGTGGTCATTTTATTCCATTTTATTCCTCTTTCTGAGTCGAATGTTGACACCTTATGTATTTTCCAGCAACGAGATAACTTAAATGAAGCCTTTATGTTTTCAAAACTAGTTAATGGCGATACAAGATACCTTATTTCTTGACATTGAAAACATTGGTCATTTAGAATACTTGCAATATATTTATGTTTTATGAAACATATTACCCATGTTAATGTTGAAAGTAACATCTACCTAGCATTCTAAGTATGGTGGATTTATTTAACTCTTATTGGTGGGTATGACATGTAATGTGTTACGGGTTAGATCTTTTATTATTATATGTTTTGTGGATTTATTTAATTTTTATTGATGTCATGCGTAAGTTTATGTATTTAAATTTTTAATAAAATATCAAAGCTATTGGTAGGCTTGTGTTAGGTATTTTACTTGAAAAAATCGAAGATTGTTGACTTGTAAATTATTTGTTTTATGGCATGAGCCTATATGGAAGTATGAAGAAGAAATGAATATAAATAAGAAAATATGATATAAGCATGAGGTAACAAGTGATTGAGAAGTGAGAAAGATTCTCTGATTTACATAAGTTTATTTTATTATGTTTTTTTTAAGTAAATAGTATAGGAAAGTATCACAAATTGTAATGAATAGGTGAAGTGTTAGACAATATAAGCATAAGACAAATTTTCTAAAAAAAGGTATGATTGAGTGTGGAATAACTTGGCAAAAGTATTTGGAAAGGGTAGCGATGCAAACATGGTTATAAGCTAAGTAATGCCATGACGTGACCTTATTATAGAGTTTACATGAGATGATTTAAAATGAATTGGATGCTTGTGGACACATTTTGAAGAGAGTGTGGACACAAGTGGGTTGACATTCCTTAACTCATGGGTGTAAGGTTCCATGAAAAGAACATTGAGGAAGGGTGTTGTGGTTTGAGGGTTTCAGTTGAGCATGCGCTACAAAATTGAAAGGAAATTTGGTTTGGCATGCCTATTGAAGAGAATGGAGTTGAGTAGAGCACATTACTCATCATTCAAGAAGTTGGTTGTAACTTCCCAACAATTAAGTGGGCAACATGATGACTAGATGTCTACTTTCTCTTTGAGGTGATTGTAAGACACCACCTTTTAAGGAATACTATTCAAAACCTCTATATTTAAGGTGCAAGACATGACGCTTTAAATCGTTCATTGTTCCATATGGGAGAAGATCAGGTGTTTCAATAATTTAATATTCATGTCCAATCTAAGTTTTAAGGGTTCTAAGATTGTGCATTGTGATTGAGTTTGGTAGACATCTTAGAGAATCTTATAAGAAAACCTTAGATGACATGTCAATTCCTAACACATGGGTGTGTGCAAGAAGTTGAGGGACCTTTCAGATGCAATGGCGGAGTGAAGTCAATCACTTTTAATCCAAAAAAAAGAAATCCTCCCAAGCAATCCCGAACCTGCCAAGCCTAGTCGCAAGGCTAGAAATAGGCATGCCAACTAGGATAGTAAGACAAATCGTGCCTCTATTTTAGTGAACAAAATCGCTTGCGCGATTTCATTCACTAAAATGGAGGCACGATTTGGAAAGCCTTTTTAAAAAAAAAAATTGGCCGAGGCCGTCTTTTTCTCATAACCACGCGGTTGTTGGACGAACGAGGAGCAAAACTCGAATATGCAAACACGATTTTGGGTGTGCCAAAGCCCTCCATCTCCACCTTTGGATAAACCTCCCCTTTGTGAGGTATATCCCTCATTTCTTTTCATGTTTTTTTCTTTCTCTTCATCAATTTAATTGCCCTAGATTGAAAAATTTAACCATATTAAATTAAATTATGGCCAATTGAAACAAAAATCCAATGGAATTTCCCAATGGAATTGGCCAATAGAAACAAGAACCCCAATGTAATTGGACAATTGAAACCAATTCCCCAATTTAATGATAAAAATTAAATAATTTTGATTATTTAACAAAATTCATACCCAAAAGTCCCATGCCTAATGGAAACCAAAACCCCAATTAACTCAAAAAACAAATGAATATATTGGCATTTTTTTCTTGTCATGTTTTATTTATTTTTGACATTTTGTACACTCTAATGTTGAGTCTTTAAGTTGTGTATTTTATATAGTTGGTTGTGATATGATCCAAACCATCCCATTGTGTCTATGATAACAATTATTGATGTAGGAATTGACGAGTGGCCTCATCTAAAGGAATTACCCTACCTTCCTCATAGAAATATAGTCACCCTCATTAACAATAGCTACCATACCCAATTAATATCACCCTCATCAAAATGATAATAATATTCATTATTAATAAATGGCTTAGAAATTGATTACCAACTTCATTCAACAATAGCCGCTCTCATTAACAATAAATAGCTTATGAATAGACTAACACTCTAACAACGTGATCCATAACTAGAATAGAGACTAACTACTAGTCTCATCCATATTACAATTCCCCTCATTAACAATAATTAAAACATGAAATAACTACCAATCTCATTAATTATCCCTAACTGCAGCCCTTTTCATTTAAATATTAGTTTCCCAATTCAATTAGCTAAAATTATTATTGAACAATAACCCCCTTTAATTAAAGATAGTAAAACTAACATCCTAATCCAAATGATATTCTCTCTAATGGTATTTATATTAAGAATAAGTGTCATTCTCATCGTAATAAAGTTCACTAAATCACTATTTCCATATGCATATTCACAAGGATCCTTGTGAATCCATACCAAAATCCATAAATAAACACCTTATAATTTTGATGAAACTTCTCGAAGTTGCTCTTCCAAGAACATCAATAAACAGCTTATAGTTTTGATGAAACTTCCCAATCCAAGTGTCAAAATAAGGAATAGAAGCTTCCCATGCTTTTAACAAATATTTCATCTTGAACGAAGGGTACTTTTTGGTTAAGGTCAAGACAACAAAGTTCAACAATAGACTCTATGAATGTAAAGATACATAGGTAGGTTGATGTATTTGATTAAACATGCCAATCACATACAAGATCATACATGATATTTAATCCAATAGAACCCTTGCAACCATAAAATCCATAAAGTTCTGCTAAATATCCTTTGTAGTCCAAAAAACATCACACTACAACAAATAAGTACATGTCTAACAAAATCGTTGCCTATACTGGTATTTTATTCATCAATAGCACATTATGCCGCCTATTCTTTACTGTAAAATTCAAGATCAATTTTTAAATTTACATGATAGATTTAGTTTATATGTCAATAGTTATACAATTTTCAGTTCTTAGATATGTCATTATATCATGTGTTTATATTTCTAGTGATATTTTATTTGTGTTTATGATTGCAGTGGCTACTATGGATCATAACAATGTGGAGATACTGAGGTTTATTGGCCATTTGAGAGAGATTGGTTCGGCTTGGAGGGGTGGAGATGAGCTCCATCACTCCTTGTCAAATTCATTGTTGTCTATTGTTGATACTATCACAAGATGGAATGATGCGTTGTATAGCATCGCATCTTACAAGGAGAGGAAAAGGCAACAATATGCTGATGGGTTGAGTTATAATGAGGTAAAAAAGATGAAAATAACAAAACAAGCCATCTATTCATTGTTTAGACTACCTAGGACTGATGACATCCCGGAGATCAGCAGGACACATATTTCTATTGAGTGGTGCACTTTTCCACCCATCAGAGACAACTGGATGGATAGGTGGTACATGGTTTTTGACATTCCCCCTCACAACAATAGGGAAGTACAGATGTACTTCCTCCAAAAATTGTATGCAGAGTTTGTGATGGGGAAACATGTCAACTATTTTGGCATGTTGGGCTTCCAGGGAGTTGCTAGGGGAATGCCCCAACACCGACCCCATGCTAGGCATAGAGATGCCAATCCATAGATACCTGCACCCCGTGCCCAGCTACTGAGGGTAGACATCCCTCCTGCACATGACATGGTTGCCCATACACAGGATGCATTTTTTACTCTAGCTGAGATGGTCTCTTGACACACGACCACTATTGACCAAAGAGAACCCTCTTCCTCTGCTGGTGTACAACCACCAGCTTCTGGTGGTGGAGGGACATCTGTTGGTGGGGATAGAGCGACATCCCAAGTGCCTCAGAGCGAGCCATGCGTCTACACATCATGTGGAGGGGGCTGTTATGGTCCTGGACCAAGACATGGTACCACTACGATGACTGGTGGTCAGGTAAGGACATTATTTTAAAACTCTGCTATTGTTCAATTTTTAATTGTTCCATACTATATCTAACATATTAAAAGATTCGTAATATATATGCAATATTTACTCTTGCAGGAGATTGACGCCTCTCACGGGGGTGGTACTACACCCGGTGTGGTTGTACCCGAGGCCCAAAGAACCACAATTGAGGTAATATTTAAACACTTGTCATTTTGCTATTACATGTATAATTTTGTTAATGCATGTGTTTGTCTTGATTAATTTATTAAAATGTCTAATATTTACAATTTTTGAAGTTGCAGGAACCCCACTTAGAACGTGATGCTGGAGACATTGATATCAACGACATAATCCAAGGTGGAATTTACGAATACTTGAATAATGTAAGTACATGGGTTATGATTGAATCTTGTTCGAATTATTTAAATTTCTTACTATACACTCCTTTATAGATCGCTAATGTAAATATATTTTTTAAACTTGCAGATGCTAGAGGCATCTAAAGAGGGGCAAGAAATTGATGGAAGTGGTCACTCCCATGGTGGAGATATGTCCCAAGAAGGGGTAAGTATATTACAACATGTTATTTTTTCAGTACATATTATTCCATCCATTCAAATCCATGTCTAACTATGGTAACACTTTATGAATGCAGACGTCATCATAGATTCCTACACCGCCTCTTTGGTTTGGATCTCTCCATAGTCCAAACATAGATAAGGGGGTTGTTTACACCAGATGAGGACCCTCTTCCTTGAACAGAGTAGGTTTGCATGAGGATCAACCTAGTCATCCCATGGTAATGTACACACTTCCAATGGCAGTTGTTGGTTAGCTATGAATTCACTTCACAAGTGTTTTTTCTTAATGTTATTTTTGCATGTTTACAACATCAGGATGTAGAGTCATCTGTGCCAGACCTTAGTGGGATTGTTCATGCCACTTTCAATGCCACATCTACAATAGGGACAACTCACACTGAGGTACATCTACTTGAATATTTGTAATTGTACATTTCATTTGTATTTTTTATGGACATGCACGATGTCTAACTATTTAATCATTTGGTGAATGTAGCCACACTCTGGTCCATTATTGCACGCAACTGAGGTTGATGTTCAACCTACGGCTCCTCTTACTACTAAACAGTCCCAGCATAATCCCCCAGAAATGGTTTTTTCGGTGAGATGTTCATTTTTTACATAACTGATTAGTACTTTCTCATTCATGTACATGTTGATAATTCTTAAGATAATTGACATTTTTTTTTATTCATAGAGAAGCATGGTGGAGAGGCTCTCTTCAAGGTGGAGGACAGCAGAGGCACCTATACCCTCGACACCAGAGGCACCTATACCCCCGACGAATGCAGTGAGTCTTTGTTTTATTTACAATTGAGTCATATTTTAAATTTTCAAACTTTGTTATTGATGGACAGTACTAATTCAGTTACTTGATCAAGAAATAATTTCATTGATTTGCAGTCGACAGAGATGCAGAGTGGTCGTAGACAGAGCCGAAAAGCATTAGGGTCCGCGAAAAACAAGATAAAGTTATATTTTTTTATGTGTTAGTTTAGGACAAATATGTATTTTTATGTACAATCCGGAGTTAGAGTATAGGGGCGCGGTCCAAGACAGATGTACTTTTGTTTGCACATGTACATCAAATATGTTTTTGATACATGTACATTGACAGGATATAGATCTAGGCCTTATATTTTTGTATTATAACTTTCATGGTATAAAAAACATTTCATATCAAGGGTCTTGAGATATTCATGGTTCAGTATTTTAAGTGTGATTATACATGTGTGGCAAAGAATGTTTCTATGTGTAATGTTCCCAATTTTTTATAGATTTTACAAATGTATGGAGATATCAGTTATAAATTTGAGTTCACAATGCACAATTACAATAAATTACATAATGACAAAAATGTACATTTTAATTGTTTTTTACCATGATCCAATTGCATATACAATGTTATATTAACAATGTCAAATTGTATTCAAAAAGATGGAACATAGGTCTAATACACATTTAAGCACCCAACACAGCTAAGCAACTGATCCAACTTGGTGGAATACAAAAGCACCTTACCCACATAATAACCTAACAAACGCTTAAAAGATGCACAAAGTTGACACACTTAAATGATGCACCAGTGTGGTCTACATAAATAAAATTATTTTTTTGCATGATGTCTTTCATCTAACGAATACATGGGACACACATCAAACCTAAAAGTATCCGAGTATTATAAGGTTGAGTCAAAATAATGGTTATGACTATATCCTGCACATTATGTATGTCCTGCACATTATTTTATCATTTTGTTAATGTACATGGCATTTGATGAATGGCCTCGAGTAACAACTTTGAAAGAGATGAAAGTTATGTGTCATTAATGTACACGGCATTTTCGAAGCATTCGTAGCGTGAAGATATATATATATATATATATATATATATATATATATATATATATATTTTGTAATAATGGCGTAATAGAATGGCCACTTGTTTCTAAACATAAACATGTTCCATTACATGGTTACTAAATTAATGGCATTGTCTCCTCCTACATTTCATCGTACAAATGCTCACATCTCTTATATGAGGGGAATATCTACAATCACCTTCAAGCTGACCTTTATGTGCAAAAATTTCACATTCACTTACTGAGCAAAACCCTAGTTTCCAAAATTGAGAAAAAAAAATGATCCCTTGTCCATGGACCCAGAGTAGAGGGCCACTCTAGCACTATCGCGATGTACTGAATCCAATGGAGCTGACGCTTCATTGATCCGAGCAACAATCATCAATCTATGGAATGTTGAATCCCACCTCCCACGGGCTTTTAGGGACACCCGTTGAATCCCTAACCACGACATAGAGTGGAAATCATGCATCAAAAAGGGCTTTCAGTGGGTCGTGCAAGCGTGTTTAGGTAGGTTCCATGTGGGAATGCTAGCCACAAGTTCACGGTCAAGGAATTTGCAAAGCCAACCCATATGTGAAGAAAATGGACATTCACTTACTGAGCAAAACCCTAGTTTCCAAAATTGACCAAAATAATGGTCTCTTCTCCATGGAAGTAGATTAGAGGGCCACCCTAGCACTATCTCAATGTCTGAAATCCAATGGAGCTGACGGTTTTTTGATCCGAGCAATGGTCATGATTCTATGGCACGTTGAATCCCACCTCCTCCATACTTTTAGGGACACCTGTTGAATCCTTACCCGGGGCTTAGAATGGAAACCGTGCATCAAAAAGGACTTCTGGTGGATTGTGCAAGATTTTTTAGGCATGTATTATGTGGGAACGCTAGCCACACCTTCACGGTTGAGTAATATGTGAATTTGACCCCTATGTGCAAAAATTTTACATTCACTTACTGAGCAAAACCCTAGTTTCCAAAATTGACCAAAATAATAGTCTCTTCTCCATGGAACTAGATTAGTGGGCCACCCTAGCACTATCTTTATGTCCTAAATCCAACGTAGCCAACGGTTCATCAATTCGAGCAACGGTCATGATTTTGTGGCACATTGAATACCACCTCCTACATGCTTTCAAGGACACCTGTTGAATCCCTACCCGAGGCATAGAATGGAAACCATGCATAAAAAATGGCTTTCGGTGGTTCATGCAAGTGTGTTTAGGCATGTGTTATGCGGGAACACTAGCCACACCTTCACGGTCAAGCAATATGCGAATTTGACCCCCATGTGCAAAAATTTCACATTCACTTACTAAGCAAAACCCTAGTTTCCAAAATTGACCAAAATAATGGTCTCTTCTCCATGGAACCATATTAACGGGCCACCCTAGCACTATCCCAATATCCTGAATCCAACGGAGCTAACAGTTCGTCGATCCGAGAAACAGTCATGATTTTGTGGCACGTTGAATCCCACCTCCTATAGGCTTTTAGGGACACCTGTTGAATCCCTACCCGGGGCATAGAATGGAAACCGTGCATAAAAAAGGGCTTTCGGTGGGTTGTGCAAGTGTGTTTAGGCATGTGTTATGTGGGAACACTAGCCACACCTTCATGGTCGAGCAATATGTGAATTTGACCCCCATGTGCAAAAATTTCACATTCACTTACTGAGCAAAACCCTAGCTTCCAAAATTGACCAAAATAATGGTCTCTTCTCCATGGAACTAGATTAGAGGGCCACTCCAGCACTATCCCGATGTCCTGAGTCGGACAGAGCCAACGATTCGTCTATCTTAGTAACGATCATGATTCTGTGGCACATTGAATCCCACCCCCTACAGGATTTCAGGGACACCTATTGAATCCCTACCCGAGGCATAGAATGGAAACCGTGCATGAAAAAACTATTATATTTAAATTTTTCAATGATCTCAGTACATGCACACTAAATTCAACTTCATGAATTGACATTATTTGAAGCATAAGTCCACCGAATTTGAAAAAGTTGAGTTGGACATTAGATTGATTCTGAATTGAGTTGTGACAGTAAGATAAGATTAGGGTTAGGATTAGGGTTTCCTAGGTAGGGTTATGGTTATGGGCCATACATGTTAAACAATAAAGCCTAGTTAGGGATAGGGTTTTCCAAGATTGGCCTTCGTTGGCATGAAATGCATTGTCTAGCTTTGGCCCAAGCCTCTTATTATCTTTTATTATCTTTTAAGTAGAAAATAAACTTTTAAATAATAAAAAAATGAGATGAAATTCCGACACTACTATGCACTACCCCTTTGGCAATGGGCATGCGGGTATAAGAGGTGAGCTCTCAAGAAGGAAATTATACAAGCCTTAAAACATAAGTTTATCATTTCGGCATCTTGTTTCCATCATCCTAGTTGTATATATCGACTGAAAACATTGACAATATTACCTACTTGAAAAATTAGGGTTTTAGTCCTGTAAGAGAGCCTACAAAGAACTTTGATAGGTATGACCTACAGAGGTACATGTATGTATTCTAATGTTATGTATATCATGTGAATGAGATCTTGAAATGTTCATATGATTGATATATATGGTTTATTGATCATACATAAAATTTGGCATGTTTATTAACTTGATATACAAGAGAAATTTCGGCATATTTATAAACAACATTATGGAAAATTTCGCATAACAAGAACAAAAAATTGACATATTCATAAGAAACATACATGGGAAAATTAAAATTATGATACATACCTCATCATGCTAGATCCCACCTAATATCATACAACCAAGGCCTCCGGATCATCTCTTATAATGATGGTCTCCATTAGTCTCTCGTGATATGTATATGGTAAGAAGTAGTGTACAAGAACACAAAATTGACATAGTCATAAGAAACATACATGGAAAAAATAAAATTATGATAGATACCTCATCATGCTAGATCCCACCTAATATCATACAACCAAGGCCTTTGGATCATCTTTTATAATCATGGTCTCCATTAGTCTCTCGTGCTATGTATCTAGTAAGAAGTAGCGTACAAGAACACAAAATTGACATATTCATAAGAAAAATACATGGAAAAATTAAAATTATGATACATACCTCATCATGCTAGATCCCACCTTATATCATACAACCAAGGCCTCCGGATCATCTCTTATAATGATGGTCTCCATTAGTCTCTCGTGCTATGTATCCGGTAAGAAGTAGCATACAAGAACACAAAATTGACATATTCATAAGATATATACATGGGAAAATTACAATAATGGTACATACCTCATCATGCTATATCCCACCTATTATCATACAACCAATCCCTCCAGATCATCTCTTATAACGATGGTCTCCATTAGTCTCTCGTGCTCTGTATCAGGTAAGAAGTAGCGTACCTTTGATGAATTCTGACTAGGCATTGTTCGTACCTGGAGGTTTGTACCAATGATTAAGTTGGTAAAGTGATACCCACTTGCACCTGGTTTGTAATCCCTGTAAACATATCCACCCTTCTTTCTTGCATTGTTGTCATGTGTAATATTTTCACCTTTAACAACCATAGACCCGATGGGGAAGTGGTTGTTTTCATCATCAGTCATGGACATAATGAGGGTTTGCTTTCCCTCTATACAACATGCCAACCAATAATCACCACCCCATTCACTATATTTTGAGGCAACCACTGTGTATATGTGTCATGCATAGTATGATTGTAGGTATATGATCAAGTATTTTTTGTGTGATACAAGGCCATTAATGTGAGTTTCAATACTACGTAAATTTTAGAAAAAAATGTTAAGGAAATGCATCATACCAGGTTGTACAAGGTCTGATACATGATCAAAATCTATAGAAATAGACGATTGGTCTTCTTCCAACGGAGTTAACTCAAAAATTGCATGTTGATCAAGTGGAAGTGATATTCGATCCCATCCATCAACCCAATCCAATGATTCACACACATCCCAGTCACCATCACAACAAGGCGGGCAAAAACAAGCGAGTTTTTTGGTCCAAATTTCAAATACTGGGTTATCAGAGCTTCGAACTGAATGAAAGCCACGAGTCCCAGGAACAGTCTTGCATTCCCATGCATGTGAACGATCTATGTCTACCACCTCCCACAAAAATCTCTCCACATGTCTCTTTCTTGTGGATTCTACTCGGATAGCTGATTCCTCTCCCATTACCGATGTCCACCACCTGACTATAGATTGAGCATTTCTAATAGTAGATATTGTAGATCATTTCAATTCCTCTCTTCGTAGGGTTGTTTTGACAGATGCTCTGGCTCCATCATGCTCTCCTTTACCATGCCTAGTCTCAAAATAGTTCCACATATGTGGAACTTTGTAGTTTTTATGCAATGAACACAACCATCGAAATATGCGTGCATTTTTGAACTGACTAGCACATCCATCAGACCAAATCTAGTGTCGATCCATCTGTATGTTCCTACCCTTCAAATGATCATAGAACATGATGAATCAATGAGGTACATAGTGGAAGTCATGGCGCCTATCATCACTTATGTAGAAGTGGTATTCCTTTCGAATTTCTCTTTGATGTTCACTGCTATTTGGGCCATGCCTATATGTGATATGCACCATCAAGGAAACCTGCTCAGAGTGATAATATTGACTTTGGATCTCATTTTGAGGTTGCAGAGTGTAGTTCTCAGCAAAATCAACAACTGAAAGTATAGTACCACAAGAAAATGTATCTCTGCATATTCTAAAGTTCTCATCCTGCCATCGTGCCAAGTGGACATGCCGAACATATTGACGTGTCTTTTCAATAAATTCCTTGACGAAGACACTAACTTGTACCTATTGACACAAAATGATCTCAATATCAGGTTTTTTTGTAAGTAAGGAATGAAATGCAACTGTTCAAACATAAATTTATAGATAAATGCATGTACCTGAGATGTCACCAATTGTATTTTTTTGCTTTCTTTCCCTGGGACTATTTCATAGCTGATATATTTGAAACTTTTCATGTCTACAACAACAAGTGTTACAAAGAGTATTTATTCTAACATACTAGGGCTTACATTTCTCAAAAGATCTTTGCCCCAAATTCAATTGTCTATGTTCATTCCTAAATTTCTCATATAGTTCTGTTTGTGTTATATCAAGAAGATGCTTAATATGTGGTTCACGGTCCTTTGAACTCCTTCTCAGTTTTAGTACATCCTTCCGGTTTGTAGAAGGCCTTATGTGATCATGCCAAAAACTCTGCACTAGTCCCTTTACTGCATCAACTATCTTCATGTCACGACATGGCAACTGACCAATAAAGGCCCAAAAATATGTCTAGGCGGTTGTGTCAAGATGTTCTCTTCTAATAGAATACCTACAGAGGGTTTTTACATTCAAATTAACTATTTTATATGTAGGCTTGAGAAAACGAAGGATCCTGGTGTTCTTATTTACAGCTGCTTGTGACAACACATGACGAGCGGCATTGCAGTCCTTTGACCATGTGTTCTTACCAATTTTACCAAAGGCATCTACTAAGCTTTTAACTATATGAGAACTTGGTCCAGAAGGCTTTATCATCTTTATCCCTAATGATTTCCTAACAATATTCATGCCTCTAGATTTTAACAATGATAAAAATAATCTGCATTTATCTCCATCACATTTAGAAACAAAATATTTATTTAGTATCTGTTGAGTTTGATAAGCAATACTACGTTTAGATAGCGTACCTTCAATGGAATTGAGGAGTCCTTCATCAACTTGCATACGCTTCGGAGTTCTTCGATGTGTGCTTTCTAATGGAGGTAAGGGGGTTGGATTTCTATCATCTAGTGCATCAACAATATGCTCTCGCGTTTTAGTAGCAACTTGTTGTCCTTCATTCTCTTCCTGGTAGTTGGATGGTGGAAGTCCAACATCCTCATCGATGGTCTAGTTAATATTTTCTTCTTCAACAGTAGGCTCCATGTCCAATGCCTCTTCAACAA
>LPNX010700097.1:2734-48295 GCA_001517045.1 Pseudotsuga menziesii | reverse complement strand
ATCGCTCAGATTACCGAGATGACTGATACAGACACAGTCGAAGCAAGGTTAGCACAGCTGCTTGCCTTAGAAGAAGACCGGTTCATCGCTGGATTCCATTAGAGAGTGCAGAAGGCCCGAGAAAAAGCTTGGCATGACAGACACATTAAGAACAAGACTTTCCAGATCGGAGACCTGGTGCTCCTCTATGACAGCAAATTTATCAAGTTCCCAGGGAAGTTTAAGATGCATTGGCTGGGGCCATACCAAATCCAATGAATCACAGAAGGAGGTGCTGCTCAGCTCAGCCAGTTGAATGGGGAGCTCTTGCCCACATGGATCAATGGCAGTAGGCTGAAACTCCATAGTGACAGACTCCCCACCTCTCAGCCCTAGCATGAACAGTTTTTGACGGTGCAGATGTCCAGTGTAGTTGAAAGGAGGCGTCGCACCGGGAAGGAGTCTAAAAAAAAAAAAAAAAAAGAGTGTGATGCGGAGTTTTTTTTTAAACGTTGTTTGTTTGCGCAGGTGATGCGGAGTTGCATCGCAGCAGTCAGATGTTTCCCCCTGCCACGTACCCAGTTTGCAACCGACAGTGGGCTAGTCAAGTCACTAACTGACAGGTAGTTAATGAAGAAATGACCGGTATCCCCTACCGTAGATTTGGCAGCAGTTAAGAACCAAGGAGCTGCACATCACTGACCTGCTTCAACCGTTTCAGGAGCAAATCACAGAATTAGTTGACATGGTTGAGAAGAAGGTAAAGGAATTCACGACCACCAGAGAGAAAATTGAAGGAACAGAGGACTCCAAGATTGATCAAGCATTGCTTGATTCAGCGAAACAGAGTGCCAAGGAGATGAAGAATGAAGTTGCAGGACTTCAAGGCAGGTTACAGCGTACTTCGCAGGAGGCGAAGGACAAGTTGCAGCAGGAGAAGCCTGTTCCAGGTGGCTCGGGGGTGAGCCACAAGTAAGTGTTAGGGGACTGTTGGAGCAGGGTCCCGCAGCTACAGAAGAAGCTGCTAGTTTTGGCGGAAAGATATAAGTTTTGGCGAAAAGATATAAGTTTTGGCGGAAAGATATAAGTTTTGGCGGAAAGAGGACAAGGCAAAGCTATGACGCCGTAGCACGTTTCCAGCTGGAGAGCAGAGCCGGAAACCATGACTTTTTGGGATAGAAGAGTCAAGAAGGAAACGGTACCCGAGCGGCCGAGAGAAGAAAGCTCAACCACTACATTGAAGGCAGCGGCGGAAGACAGGAGGGCTCAGCGACCCTCATAAAGAAGAAGGAGCAACGAGGCTCAAGCATTGAAGGCGAAGGACAGGAAGAGAAGCGGTGCATAGTACCCATGGTCAGTGCCGGGAAGCATGGAAGACTGCAGAGAGCTGTGGTGTGACGGGAAGCGACTACCTCAAGGATAGAGAGGACCGACTGTCACTAATTTGGGTATGGGGTTACTGTTGGGACAGGCCCACAGTGTTGTAATGGCGAGACCTTTGGGCCGCCTATAAAAGCATATATTTTGTATTGTAAAGGGTTGGTTGGTTGGTTGGTTAGTTAGTTAGTTAGCTAATCATTCAGTTAGCCAGTGGGTTGGCTCATAGGATCAAGTTGTTGGTTGTTCATTTGATTAGTTTTGTAGTTCAGGAGTCAATCAGACAGACTGTGCTGTAACGATCCAGACACTTAGCTTGTCTGTGAGTCATTTGAGTCTGTATGTAACCATCCACAGAGAGGAAGAGAGGGAAGGATATATTGAAGAAAGGCAATATAGAGATAGAAATAGACCAGAGATCTAGAAGAGATCTCGCACTGCATAGGCGGTGCAACAGACTGTGCTAACTTCCCTCAAGATATATAATAGAAGCACAGTTTGGTGGACGTAACTCCCATCCTGGGGGCGAACCACGTTAAATCTGCGTGTTATGTGTTGTATGAATGTGATTGTATTTGCTTATTGTTACTGGTTATTATGCATATGATGTTAGTTGCAGTAAGTGAATGTATGTCTGGCTCAGTTCATGATAATGCAAGAGGATAGAGATAAGTTGAAGTATTTTAGTAAGTTGTTTAAGGACTCCTTTACGTCTGTTTCTAATGACCATTTAATCACAATATAACTTTTGCAGAGTAGAGTTTCGCACACCGGCACAGTCAACGCTAAGAGCGTAAAGTCGTAGTGGTAGGATATCACAGAGAGGCGATATCGCACCGGCAGAGGAGCTGCGGTGCGCGATACTGCGAGCCGAGGGCTTAGCGTTGAGGAGAGGGTTGGTGTTCCACGGTGCGCAGAGGTGCGATAGGGTTGGAGGTATTGTGAGAAAGTGGAAGTTGTGCGACGAGGGAAGAGATTGTGCGACTTGCGCATGGATAAGAATCGCACGGCTAAAAGTGCTGCGAGTAGAAGGGGATGTGCGATGCGCAGAAATAGCTGACCTTGGGGTTCACAGGAGTGAGAAAAGGGACGTAGGATGCGCAGAACCTGGTCCAAGACACTTGAGTCTTGGCCAACCCATTAGATTCACTTTGGGTGAGACTTCAGATCGCTTCGCGGTCAGTTGCCGAAAGGGCCAGTGAGTTTGGGGTGTTGTTGATTAATTATAGTAAACCCGGGTCTGCCCATGCAATCAACAATGTTCCTTTTTCTCCCTTACTCCATCTCTCCATACTGATGGTGTTGAAGACGATGATGATTATCATGATGGTGATGATGATGATGATGATGATGATGACGACGATGGTGATGATGATGTTCATGATGTTGATGGTGACGATGATGATCAGGTTGATGGTGATGATGATGTTCATGATGTTGATGGTGATGATGATGATCATGTTGATGATGATGATGATGAAGGTGATGAAGATGATGATGAGGAAGGTGATGTTGATGTTCATGATGTTGATGGTGATGATGATGTTGATGTTGATGACAACGATGGTGATGACGATGTTGATGATGACGATGGTGATGAAGATGATGATAATGATGAAGATGGAGATGATGATGAACATGATGATCATGCCTCTTTTAATGATGATGATCGATGACCAATGATCATGGTGATGATGGTGATGATGATGATGAAGATGATGGTGAGGATGTTGATGCTGACGATAATGATGAAGGTGATGATGAGGAGGAGGAGGAGGAGGATGATGATGATGAAGATCGTGATGATGGTGATGATGATGATGATGAAGATGTTTATGATGATGGTGATGATGGTGATTATGATGATGATGATGATGAAGATGATGGTGATGATGATGAAGATGTTTATGATGATGATGAGGAGGAGGATGAGGATGAGGATGAGGATGAGGATGGTGATGATGGTGATGATGATGATGAAGATGTTTATGATGATGATGACGAGGAGGATGAGGATGGTGACAATGGTGATGATAATGGCGATGATGATGATGATGATGACGATGATGTTGATGATGATGATGAGGATGAGGATGATGTTGAAGATGATGATGATGACGACCACGGTGATGATGATGTTGATGATGTTGATGGTGATGATGATGATGAAGATGACGATGTTGATGATGACGATGGTGATGATGATGTTGATGATGTTGATGTTGATGATGATGATGGTGATGAAGATGATGATGATGATGAAGATGGAGATGATGATGAACATGATGATCATGCCTCTTTTGGTGATGATTATCGACGATCAATGATGATGGTGATGATGATGGTGATGATGAGGATGACGATGGTGATGATGGTGATGATGATGATGATGATGATTTTTATGATGATGAGGAGGAGGAGGATGAGGATGAGGATGATGATGAGGAGAATGAGGATGATGATGATGGTGATGATGATGATGATGATGATGAAGATGTTTATGATGATGATGATAAGGATGAGGAGGATGATGATGATGACGACGCTGGTGATGATGATGTTCATGATGTTGATGGTGATGATGATCATCATGTTGATGATGTTGATGTTGATGATGATGATGATGGCGACGACGACGACGACGATGATGGTAATGATGATCATGGTGATGTTAATGATGATGATAGATGATCAACGATCATAGTGATGATGAGGATTAGGATGGTGATGATGATGATGACGATAACGGTGATGATGATGATGATGATGATGATGATGACGACGATGGTGATGATGATGTTCATGATGTTGATGGCGATGATGATGAGCATGTTGATGCTGTTGATGATGATGTTGATGTTGTTGTTGTTGTTGATGATGATGATGACGATGACGATGGTGATGATGATCATGGCGATGTTGATGATGATGATAGATGATCAATGATCATGGTGGTGATGAGGATGAGGATGGTGATGATGATCGATGACCAATGATCATGCTGATGATGGTGATGATGATGATGAAGATGATGGTGAGGATGTTGATGGTGATGATGATGAAGGTGATGATGATGAAGATGACAACGATGATGATGATGATGAAGATGATGGTGATAATGGTGATGATGATGATGATGAAGATGTTTATGATGATGATGAGGATGAGGATGAGGATGAGGATGAGGATGGTGATGATGGTGGTGATGATGATGATGATGAAGATGTTGATGATGAGGATCATGTTGATGATGAACATGTTGTTGATGGTGATGATGATGATCATGTTGATGACGATGTTGATGTGATGATGAGGATGGTGATGATGATGAAGGTGATGATGATGATGAGGATGATGACGACGACGATGATGATGATGATGTTGATGTTGATGATGATGACGACGCTGGTGATGATGATGTTGATGGTGATGATGATGATCATGTTGATGATGATGATCAAGGTAATGATGATGATGACAATGATGAGGATGATGAGGATGATGATGACAATGATGACAACGCTGGTGATGATGATGTTGATGATGTTGATAATGATGTTGATGTTGATGATGATGATGATGATGATGATGATGATGATGGTGATGTTGATGATGATGATTAATGATCAATGATCATGGTGATGATGAGGATGAGGATGGTGATGATGATCGATGACCAATGATCATGGTGATGATGAGGATGAGGATGGTGATGATGATCGATGACCAATGATCATGGTGATGATGAGGATGAGGATGGTGATGATGATGATGATGAAGGTGATGATGATGATGATGAAGGTGATGATGATGAGGATGATGATGATGATGATGATGATGATGATGATGTTCATGATGATGACGACAATGGTGATGATGATGTTCATGATGTTGATGGTGATGATGATGATCATTTTGATGATGATGATGGTGAGGAGGAGAAGGAGGAGGAGGAGGGGGATGATGATGAGGATGATGATGATGATGGTGATGGTGATGATGATGTTGATCATGATAACGATGATGGTGACGATGATGTTCATGATGATGATGATGATGATGAGGAAGGTGATGCTGATGATGAGGATGAGGATGGTGATGATGATCGATGATCGATGATCATGGTGATGATGAGGATGAGGATGGTGATGATGATCATGGTGATGATGAGGATGAGGATGGTGATGATGATGATGATGAAGGTGATGATGAAGGTGATGATGATGATGATGACAATGATGGTGTTGATGATAATGATGAAAATGATGTTAACTACAATGTGCACGCATTTAGCTTTTATAAATTGCGCATGCATTTTGCTTTACTAAATCGTGCATGCGTTTTGTTTTACTAAATCGCACATGCATTTTGCTTTATTAAAGCGCGCTTGCATATTGGTTAAATTCAAAAAAAAATTCCCAGCAAATGACAAGGCCGAGCCTCCACCCATGCTTTCATGGAATTCCTATGCCTATGTGTCTGCTTTGTACTTTGCTTCGGATTCAACATGCCTATGCCTTGGAGTATGATAAACCATGGCTAATTCAACATTATATCCAAATTTCCAATATGCTCGTGTTTAGCGATTCGTCTGATTATGCTACACACCTCCATTTTTTATGAGATTTTAGAAACAAATATGGCTTTTTTTTGTAGATTCTAAATATGTAAATTTGAACAAGAATACATAATTTTTTATATTTTTTTCTTATTTATCTTCTGTCATCACTCCTGAACTCAAGAAACACACTGTTAGTGTTTTGTCAATATCTCTTTCGTTTCTCAACCATTTAAAAAAAAATTGTATGGTGCACTAAAGAACACCAACCTCTACATGCTATAAAAAACCCACTTCCAAATAATTGCATTAAGATATTCAAATGCTGCACCCACAATTGACGTACCATTTTCGAGGTTTGATTTCTTAGATAATTAAAAACAAATTTAAAAATATTATTTTTACTACTGGAAAAATAGTCGTGCACTAGTCCTATATGTTCTCTATATGTATACCGGTTTTCGTAACTTTATTCCATCATTTAGACACTCAGATGCTGCACCCACAAAAACATACACCTTATAATTTGTTCCAAAAATAAAAAGTGACCGTTAAAAAATATCTAACTTTATATAGTTAACAACATTTTCAATAGAAAAAAATTATATATTTAGAAAGTCATTCAATTTCCTACATTTCTTGTTTTTAACTGATTGCAAGATTCATTGTGTAAGTGTCTCAAAATATCCATGCAAGTTGATGGATGTCTATTTTTTCAGTTTTGTATTGCATCTAACGCGCCAAAAGAGACCCTCAACTTCTTGCACACACCCACATGGTAGTTCATTGTTACAACGATTATGTTTTGGAAGAATGGGGTCTATAGGAGGTATACCCATAGAAGCTTTAAAGGTTGGTTGGTGCAAGTGTGGTGGCATTAAGAAAATATCACATTAAACGATTGTAGTTTTGTAAAAATTATTGTAGGTGGTGGTCAAACTCCTCTGTATACTATTTTTCTTCTAACATTCCTCATTACTAAATTTTAGGCACCTTCCTAACTATCACCCAAACATATTGTGTTGTGATTTCTTTATGTGTAAGTTATTGTTTCCCCAAATATGTTATTTGGCTTAGTATATAGGCTTATTCTATGGGAGATTTTAAAGCCACAAATAGACACTATACCTTGTGTTATTGAACTTAGTCTTACAAGTGTAGCTTAGAGTGAAGCTATAGATATTGCCTCAGTGATCAATTCGATAATTGCCATATACAAGACTTTGTGGATTCACAATTGTGTGAGACAAACCTATTTAAAGATCTAGATATGAGATTGTGAGTTTTTTTTATGAACTTTCTGTAAAGTTTACTTGAAACCTGGTTGAGAGTCTGAGACCAGCATAGGGAACTGTTCAATTAGAACATTTGAAAGACGCTGACTTTCTTCACTCTCTTCTATATCCATTTTTGTGATGGGTTGAATTTATCATAAAGTGGGCAGTGATCGCGTTGGCTGGTTCATGGGTAGGTGCATCTATCGCCGAGATAGGTTTTGTAAGACACATGAAACCTGACTTGTTCACGTATAAGAAGTCGGTCGTCCCGTTAAGTAGAATAACGATAAGGTGACGCGTGGGATAAGCGTTCACCAAATCGCCCCGTTTTCCGGCTGATTTTTGATTAAAATCAGTCAAATGTTTGCTGTGAAATTGTTTATTTCAATATTTGGGAATTCTACTAATCTTATTAGGACTTTCTATACTAAATCAGGCATTTTAAAACTACCCAGATGATTAAAATTACGATTTAATTCTTCGAAAGTATGATTCACACCAAAATTGATCTGCCGGATTCCGGCGAGTCGGGGGCGATTTGGTGAACGCTTATCCTGCATCAATTTTACATCCATGTTACGTGTTACGTTTTAGGTTGTGATGTGTAATGGATACTTCACGTAACGTAGGTACTTCTTTCACGGTTCAATGTCATTTTTGGAGACAAGGAGACCATATCAATAGAATAATTTAGATGTAGAAAAGGACCAAGACCGACATTTGGCTCATGTTAGATGAAGCTACAATTTTTAACTAATAAATTTGGAAAGTAGTTTTTTAAAATAATATAAAAGAAAAATAAAAATAGTTTTGTTTAAAATTTGACTAGTAGTAGTATTTTAAATATTATATGAGTTTGATGTTTCGCTTAAAATGATATAAAATTAAAATTATATTTGAATTATAGATAATTAAGCACTATGGATCTATTTTATATTAAAGATAATTATTTTAAAAACCAATAATTGTAATTTTAGGAAGAAAAAAAATTATGGCTGGTTTTTTATGATGGTAAATTAAAAAAGTTTGAATTTATAAAGCAATTAGTCTTCCTCTTTAGTGTGATTTTGACTAAATGAAAGACACTGTTTAACTAATAAATTTAAAATATATGATTTAGATTTGTTAATGACACTTTTGTCATATGGCCCCATGATCATTCATAACTTACATCATTCATTGACTATCTTAATAGTTTATTGCCTAATGTTAATTTACTATGGAAACTCGACAAGATAATTCTCTTTATTTCCTTATGTTCGAGTCAATGTGCACCCAAATGGATATCTCTCCTACCATGTCTGTAATAAAGAAAGACATGCTTAAGCCCACCTCACCATGCTAAATATCCATTTTTCTTAAAATACTTGTATTTGAAGCCATTTGATTTTTCGATCATTTTTTGTTGTGTTCTCCATATGTGAAACCAAGATCCCCCTCTCCACCTCTTCTCTCTAATTCCAAATATTATTCCCTTACATTCATGGGATCAGTGATAATATCTCTATGGTCTACGGAAAAAATACTATTATTTAACTTATTTAAAACTTATTTATGAATAAAAAAGATGAACTGAAAAATGGGGCCAAACGTATGCGCATTAGAAAGATAGAATATGTGTGGGGTCATGATGTGCAAGGCAATAAAAAAAACTCCAATATGTATGATTGATAAGCTTAGAAGTAGGATGGTTTTCTAAAAGACTTCTGACATGACATGTGCAATGCAAAGCTTAACTCCTTCAAGTGTTTAATAAAACATGTTTCTCTGAAAATTTTTAGTGATTCTTGTAAATCACTTTTGCACGAACAAGTTTTCTAGACTGTCTTCAATCTGTAAAAGGTTAGCACTAATCCTGCAACAAAATTGTGAGAGCATCAGAAAATATAAAATGTGGAAAAAATACTGGAAAATATGTGCTTAACAAAACAAGTCAAAGAAAAGAAATGAAATGCGTTTATACTTAAAAGTGGTAACACATATTAATAAATCCTTCTTGTCAAAACCTATTTTTGAGTGACTTATGAAAACAAGTTAGCATAGCAATAGCATTGAGATTGTTCATATGTAGCCTTATATGTGTTCATAAGGCCATTGATCACTCAAAGATTGCCCGACCGAACAGATAGTGAGATAAATAATTTTTGGAACAAACATCTCAATAAGAAGCTAGTGATGAAAGGAATCGACCTCAAAACGCATAAACCATCTCTGGAACAAGTCCATAAACCTCAGATGATGATGAAAGAAAGTGGAAACTGATAGTATGGAGCACTATATGGTAAAGAATGACGTCAGTTCATCCAAAGGTGTCCAACCCATCCAAGTTCCAAAGTCCAATAGATATATCTCTTTCACTCGACATCTTTCTGCTTCATTGATAAATTGTGAAGTTCAAGATGTCTTTCTCTCTCCCTCAATCGATTTGAATTCTCCTTAAAAGAATATGCAGGCCTCTCTAGATTCTGAACATTCCTCCTCTAGAATGATCTCCGATATGAATCCAATAGATGAACTTAGTAATCTGCTAGAACAAAGTGATCTAGAGGATTGTTTCACATGCGCATGCATTGAATATTGACCTTCAAAATTTTATCCAACAGAATAAAAATGCATTTCTAATGAGGGGGAATTACCAACCAATGAAAAAAACCATATTATCCCAGATCCCCAAACAAAACCCTGTAAAAATAACAAGCCTGAGAATTGCCAGAACACGTTGCAAAAAAAATCTACGAAGAATTTTTGAAGGATTTGTTCTTGCATACATATCATCAATGTGAACTTAGAAATAGTTAACAACACTCTTGACATCAATACTAATACAAAGTTTCAGGTTATGGGTGGATGCAAAAATATGTGGTAGAAGTAATGGTTCAAACATACCAAGATCCGAAGAAGGTTGAATGCACTTCCCAGTCCATTCAACTAACAGATCCCCATAGAGAGTCCTCAACCCTAGTCATTTTTATAGGTGGTGTGCTTAACTACAATGAATGACATAATTATGTATGCTAGTTTCAGTAATATCGACTGAACTAAGACCAACAATAAATGTCTTACCACTTTCGTATTATCGCTCGTGATCATATCCAATCCATAACTCTAAGCCACCTGGTTATCCAAAATATCTTGACCAATCAAAATATCTAGGAAAGGAAATAAAGGATATCCGGTCCATCAAGGAAGGAAAGAGGAAATAGGACGAGCCATCTATGGAGTAGTTTACCGAGGAGAGAAATGAAGCAAGAACACACCCTGTTGGAGAAAGCACATCGTTCCATCTAATTTCCTGATATCCATTTGAGAATACCGGACCCAATTCAACCCTTCAACAAGATTCATCTATCCCAATACCTACTATTATCTACAATAGTATGAAATCTCGTCATAATACAAGCACAATATTCAGGTAGGGATAACAAAGATATCCATTATATCAATCCCTCAAATATGGGAGATCTCTCGGTTAAACAATGCAACAGCCAACAGATAGTGGAATTTGGTCAATGATTCGTGGCTCAAATTGAACAAAAATATTATTCAAAGCAAATCCCAAAAAGAATCACGCCTAACATAATATGCATAGAGTAGAATTTGGTTTTGATTCATCTTAGATGGATTTGATCCCGAATCCTAGGTTGAAAATACAAAAGTATAAGGCATAATATCCATGTTACGTGTAGGAGTTGGTTTCACACATCGATATTTGTTTGACTAATTGATTGGTTGGAGTTAAGAATTTTATTACGTTAGCTTCCACGTCCGCTACAATGAGGGAGTTGATATCCTCCTATCCTACATCATTTATCAATTGTAAGTCGCATTCAAACTCTAAACATATCAATACTAGCATTGTGCAAGATCATTGTAGACCCCCTTTTTTATTATCAGATCCACTTACTCATTCATGACCATCAAAATAATGATGTTTGTTTCATCACTAGTTAAGAAGATAGCAATTCACATTTGAAAAACTTGGTTGTTAGGATGCCCCTTATGAAGAGAAAATAGAGGCACTCATTACCTTCACTATTAGATTGTGGCTAGAAGTTCTCGGTCAAACCTGATCAATCTTGGTAAAAACCAGCTTCCTCAGACTTGAAATGGGATTGGAATTGGAATTTGGAGACAACATTGTCTCTATCATTCAGAATCTGATGACATGGCAGCACGATCTGGGTAAGATACGGGTTACGATAACAATTTGAAAAGATCGGATTGTAATTTTTTTGCATTTTTATTTGCATTCCTATATTTAATCAAAACAATCCCAATGCAAACTAAAGTTAAATGCAAACAAATTTGGTTTAAAGTTCGTTTTATTCCTAATTTAAAACAAAAGTGTAATTTAGAAAATGGAGATTGAAAATTTTAAATTGAAAACAAACAATTGGTTTAAGCATTTTCCATTGCCCTTAGTCCTTATTATGGGTTTTGATATTTTTAAATTTTTTTTTTTTATGTTGTCTTGTTTTTTGTTTTATTATTATTTTTATTTACATTATTCTTATATTAAAAAATTAGATCTAAATAATTCTAATGCAAAACTGAAAAATTTACTTAAGACAAACTAAAATGATTATTTTTAACAAATGGAGCTTTGAAGAAAAAAATTAAAGCATTTTTTACATCATGGCCTTCCTGAAAACATTTATAGAGATCCTACTTTCTTATTTGGATTACACATACCTATTCGAAACTAAAATTAAAACCTACCTACTCTACTCTAATTGGAACTTACAATCATTTTATGTGTAATGAAATTTCCAATGTAACCATGCACGCAACAAAACTAAAAACTTATTCACATACAATTTTGTAAAATTAAATATAGAATATACAACAATGTGCAAAATTTAAATGTAATTTAATGAAATAAAAACAAAAACAAAATTGATCTAACCTAGTACTTGCTTGAAGCCATTGTTCAATGAGACTTTCGTATGCTTGATTTTCATCTTGATTCAGCTCACCCAAAACCTCTTATTTTTCCTCCTCAATCTCTTGTTCAAATAATTGTTCCTCATTTTATATACAAGATTCTTCTTTCACTTCAAGATGAGGGGTTAAGATTTTAGTTGCTGTCAAGATCTCTTCCCGAGAAGAGGAGATCACGCCTTTTGCGATGATCTGAGTGAGTTGTTCCACTCTTACATGTATCATTAAACTCATCTTGTTGGTATTCTTGTACTTCCATATAGGTCAAATAGAGAAAAAATTAAAAACAAATTGAAATCTAAATCTAAAACTGTACGAATTAAATTAATGGAAAAGATAAAATCACTCTTTGCATAAATGAAAATAACACACTTTAGAAACAAAAAGAAACCAACTACGAAATAATGCGAAATCAAAACTATTGCATAATGAAAGAAATCCAAACTTACAGTACAAATAAAATATCAAACAAATGAAAACTAATAAAGTAAATGACAAGCATACTTGCATAAAAACAAATTTGCATAAACGAAATACTCTTCCAGAAAATGGAAGAACTCTTTGCACAAATTAAAAATGCTCACATGAAAAGTAAATCACGCTTGTGAATAGGAAGCACATTTATGCAAAGGGAACAACAAGGATTTGGAATGACCCTCCAAAGTGGATGCATCACGCTGTTACACTACGAAAATTCCATAGTGAAGTTGTCCTTACATCTTATCATTTCCTCTCTCCCTTGTTGTGTAATTTAAAACCTATCGATCTACCTATATAAACCGTAATCCCCTTTTAGCGCCTCCCCAAAAACGGCACCAAAATGTTCATGACAAATATTAAACAATTAATAAACTATCCAACGATTTAAATTGTCTACCCGAGGAGAGCGTAAACTTATGAGGCACAGACAAAATATATGCAGGGTCAGAATAACAATAATTTAATCTAATATTCCATGCGAGTGGAATCGAAAACACATGCGACTGAAATCTAAGAAAACATGTGACTGATCTAAGAAAACACATGTGATTGAAATAGAAAACACATGCGACCAACTTAATCTAAGAAAAGACATGCGACTAAAATTTAACCTAGTTTACGAAAGCATGAAATTGGATGAAAATAAATTTAAATATAGGAGAGCATGAAGTTGCATAAAATGAAATTATCTAAGAATTGAAATCCATTAGCAAATCAAAATAACAAATATATTATGGAGAAATAAAAATATTTATTCTAAAACATCAATCCTATTACAAAATGATAAGATCCATGACTAACTCTCAAAAAGACTTTACATAAATTATTTCTTTACTTCCACACCACTAAAGAGGCATCCACCCTAAATGAAGAAAGAGAACTCTTATTTATGCATGAGTTTCTTTCAAAATAGGTTAAACGTAGATCCACTTTTATCTCAACCTATTTTCCATAAATACAAAATATTTATCCCTTCAAATCTTCACATATCCTTCCACATCTTCTCATGATACTCATCTTTGGAATTATCTTGAATAATTATCTCCAAATCTTGAAAAGATGGAGGAAATATTTGAGAAGCTTTTGAATAATCCTTTTGTTGAAAATATTCAAATATTCGTACACATCACAAAGCTCAAAAAAATTTGAGATATAAATGAAAACATGTTAATTTTCTAATATTTAATCCTTAAAATACTTAAAAATAAATAAATTGGAAAATAATAAGGTAACCCATATTTATTTATGAAAATGGTATAAGAAATTGTTAATGGAATGATGAATAAGGATGAATGTGAGGAATAGTAAAGGGAAAATAGGATGAAAATGTGACATTTGGGTGACCCAACACATAGTACTTAAATAATACAAAGATGTGTTCAAGGATCTAGCTAGAGGTCTCGTACATTTCTATGTAAAAAACTCCATTGATCTTGTTCATTTTTTATCATTACCTAATGCATATGTTTACTAAAGGTTTGTTCTAGGAAATGAATAATTTCATAGACAAATTTAAGACTTGATTGAAAATGGTCTTATTTGACCCAACTTCTCTCCTTCTTCAAGTCCACTCATTCTATCTCCTAAGAATTATGGGACATGGAAAATGTGCATTGTCTATGAGGAACTCGATAGGATTGCACTAAATAAACTGTGTTGTCTCCCTATAATACATGATTTACTTGATTACTTGAAATATGCTAAATTATTTACCAAACTCGACCTAAAGCTGAAATATCATCAAATTCCCATAGAGACCTCACATGTATGGAAGACTTTTTCCAAGCTAGGGAAGGTCTATTTGAATGGTTAGTCATGCCTTTTGGTTTCTATAATGAACCTACATATTTTATGAGATGTATGGACAACGTTCTTGGACCTTTTTTATGAAATTGTCATTGTTTATCTTGATGTCAAGCTAATTTTTTATAGATCATGGGATGAACATTTGCAACAGCTTCAACATGTTCTTAACACTCTAAAAAAACACAAACTATACTTGAACTTGGATAAACGATCTTTTTCAATGAGAGTATCAAATACTTGGGATATGTGATTCATGCATTAGAGTCAACCCAAAAAATATACTTTATTCATCACAGAATGGACTGCTCCAAGAAACATTCATGAACTGAGGAGTTTCCTTGGTTTAGGAATTTTTTCTCGCATATTTGTGTTGGGATTAAGCCATATATTTTGGTCAATGAATCAATTGAATAAAGGAGGTAGAAATTATTTTTTAAATGGAAAATAACATAACAACAAGATTTTGAACAACTCAAGAACAAGATTTGCACTTCTAAAGTGCTTGTGCTATTGTATTTGCATCAACCATTTAAAATTGAGATTAGCACATAAGAATATTCCATGGGAACCATGATCAGTAAAGTAGGTCATCCAATGGTGTTCCATTGAAAAAATTTCAATGAAAATGCTCGTAAGTATTCAATTTATGAAAGGGAACTAATGCGATTTACAAGCACTTAAGAAATGGAGACATTATGGTGTAGGGAAAATAATGATCATTCATATGGACCATAACACTCTAGAGTTTTGTCCGTCACAATCTAAGTTATAGATGACAAGGTAAATCAATTCGATTAGTTTCCTACAAAACATTTATTTGGTAATCAATAATCATAAAGGAAAATCCAATGCAGTAGTTGATATCCTTAGTTGACCACCAGTCGCTTCACTTCTTATAGTGTTTAACATGTATGGTTCAGAAACCATTACCTCTCCCCAACTTTATAAAAAACACACTAAATTTTCTTAGGTATATCGATAAATGTAGACAAGTTAATCGATTTCTCAAGGGTGGTTTTCTTTAGAATCTTGGACAACTTTGTGTTTGGCTAGGTGAGAAAATAAGGTCTTCACGTAGTGAAACTATGTCATATCTCCATTCACGGGATATTAAAGAATACCACTAATTTCACTAGATATTGATAAATGCCTACAAATAGTTTTGTTGACCCCCCTCCCAATACATATTTCCAATTAAAAAACCTCATTTTTACGAGATACTATGGATTTTTACTAGATAACGCTTTTTATATCCCCAATACTTATAAACCCCCCATAACATACACATCCCAAAGGAGAAGAGGACCAAGCTTGATACTTCAGGGAAGAAGGGAATATTTGTAGGATACAATGATATCAACCTCAAAATCCTACTGAATATACTTCCCAGGATTCAAGAAGATTGACATCAATAGAGATGTAACATTTAATGAAGACTCGACACACTCCAGATCTAGGAAGCTAGATATTGAAGAGGTCAACTAACCTGAAGGAATGAGAGTCCGAGATATGAAAATGGTAGAGGCAATTATAGAAGACCATGAAGATCATGACATTGAAGAACCATAAGAGCCTGTAGAGACACTTCACGAGAAGTACTCCCACAAGAGAAAACAAAAATGGGAATGATAACTAATACAAGAAGTAGAAAGGTATGGTTCTCTAGATGGGATGCAAAGAGAAATGAAAATACCAAAACTTTACAACAACTATGTGGCCCTATTGTGTGACATCATTGAAAAGGAACCTTCCAACTATGAATATGATGCACAAAATAAATAGTGGAAGGATGCCATGATCGAGGAGTACTAGTCGATTATGAAGAATGATTTCTGGGAGATAGTTTCAAGACCGAAAAGGAAGTCTTCTGTGAGTTCTAAGTGGATGTACAAGATCAAGCATGTTGCTAATGGTAGCATCGAGAAACAAAAGGAAATATTCATGGCACGAGGATTCTCATAGAAAGAAGGAATAAACTATGAGGAGACATTTTCACCTGCAGCAAGGTACACTTCCATTAGATCCATACTTTCATTCATGTAGTAATGAAATGGAAGATACATCAAATAGATGTGAATACAACATTCTTGAATGGTGTAGTTGAAGAAGAAGTGTACGTAGAAAAACCACTAGTATTTGAGACACATGACAAACATACTCATGTGTGCAAATTGAAAACGTCCTTGTATAGATTGAAACAAGCACCCAAGACATGGTACAACAGGATGGATATTTCCTTGATGAGCTTAGTATTTATTAAAAGTAGAGTGGATTCCAACATTTACTTCCAGGATGAAGACAAAATACCAGTGATTCTCTTGCTATATGGCGATGGCCTGTTACTGACGGGAGAGGAAAAACTCATTGTAGATGCAAAGAGGAATCTTGCCACTCAGTTCGAGATGAAATACCTATGGATGATACACTACTTCTTAGGTATGGATGTGTGCCAGAGTGAAAATGGGATTTTCCTTGGTCAAGGAAAGTATGCAGTGGAGATCTTGAAAAGACTCAGAATGTCATACTGCAAGGTGATAGCCAAACCTATGGAATTAAACTTGAAGCTTATGTGGGATGCTTCATTAGATTCGGTTGATGACACAAAGTATCATAAGATGATTGGTTCATTGATGTACCTGATGAATATGAGACTAGACATATGCTTTACTGTCAACACCTTGAGCCAGTTCCTAACAAATCCAAGACATGTTCACCTGGTTTCTTCAAACCATGTATTGAGGTACCTAAATGGTACAATCGAGTATGGGGTCAAGTATGATTCCAATCCAATTATTAACCTGCACATTTTTGTTGATTCAGAATGGGTAGGTAGTGCCACTGATAGGAATATCACTTCGGGTTACTGCTTCAATTTTTTATCTTCCATGATCTCTTGGTTTGGAAGGACATAGTCTTATGTAGCATTGAGTACAACCAAGGATTAGTATGTTGCCTCTTGCTCGGCTAGTTGTGAGGAAGTATGGCTATGAAAGATACTGACTAAATGGTTTGATATGTATTTATATATGACTTGTATCTATTGTGACAACCAGAGTTGTGTGAAGTTGTCAAAGAACCAGATGTTCCATGAAAAGTCAAAGCACATCGATATCAAGTTCCACTATATCCCGGATATGGTGCAAAGAGGAACCATGAAGCTCCAGTCACAACAAAATTTGAACCCAAATCCGACGAGAAAATACGACAAAATCTGATGAATTTGACAGTGTCATCATATTTCACCTTTTAAATTATGAATTTTGATCATTTTTTTTAATTGATACATAACATTGTCAAATGTACAACGACCATCGAAATTCAATGACTATAGTAGGTTATCCAATGACTATGGTTGGTTATCTGATGGCTTGCGAATAGGAAGAAAATTTATATGCAAAGGGAACAACAAGGATTTGGGGTGACCCACCAAAGTGGATGCGTCAGGATGTTACACTATGAAAATTTTGTACTGAAGTCATCCTTGCGTCTTATCATTTCCCCTCTCCCTTGTTGTGTAATATAAAAACAAGTTTTCTACCTATCTAAACCCTATTCCCCTTTTAACACCTCCCTGACAATGACACCAAAATGTTCATGAAAAATATTAAACAATTAATAAAATATCCAACAATTTAAATTGTCAGCCCGAGGAGAGAGTAAACTTATAAGGCATAGAGAAAATATATGCCAAGTTAGAGTAACAATAATTTAATCTAATATTCCATGCAACTAAAATAGAAAAGACATGTTATTGAAATCTAACAAAACATGTGACTAATCTAAGAAAACACATGCGACCAACTTAATCTAAGAAAACACATGCGACTGAAATTTAACCTAGTTTACGAAAGCAAGAAATTGGATGAAAATAAATTTAAATCTAGGAGAGCATGAAGTTGCATAAAATGAAATTAACTAAGAATTGAAATCGATTAGAAACTCAAAATAACAAATATATTATGGAGAAATCAAAATATTTACTCTAAAACATCAATCCTATTACAAAATGATAAGATCCATGACTAACTCTCAAAAATACTTTACATAAATTATTTCTTTACCTCCACACCACTAAAGAAGCATCCACCCTAAATGAAGAGAGAGCACTCTTATTTATACATGAGTTGCTTTGAAAAGAGGTTAAATGTAGATCCACTTTTCTCTCAACCTATTTTCCATAATTAAAAAAATATTTTCCCTTAAAATCCTCACAAATCCTTCCAAATCTTCTCATGTTATTCCTCTTTGGAATTATCTTGAATAATTATCTCCAAATCTTGAAAAGATGGAGGAAATATTTGAGAAACTTTTGGATAATCCTTTAGTTGAAAAGCTTCAAATATTCCTACACATCACAAAGCTCAAACAACTTTGAGGTATAAATGAAAACATGTTAATTTTCTAATATTTAATCATAATTTCTCTTAAAATACTTAGAAATAAATAAATTGGAAAATAACAAGGTAACCCATATTTATTTATGAAAATAGTATAAGGAATGGTTAATAGAGTGATGAATAGAGATGAATGTGAGGAATAATGAAGGAAAAATAGGGTGAGAATGCAACATTTGGGTGACCCAACACATAGTACTTGAATAATACAAAGATGTGTTCAAGGATCTAGCTAGAGTACTCGTACATTTCTAGGTTAAAAACTCCATTGATCTTGTTTATTTTTTATCATTACCTAATGCATATGTTTACTAAAGGTTTGTTATAGGAAATGAATAATTTTATAGACAAATTTAAGACTTGATTGAAAATGGGCTTACTTGACCCAACTTCTCTCCTTGTTTAAGTCCAGTCATCCTAGCTCCTAAGAAATATGGGACATGGAACATGTGCATTATCTATGAGGACCTCAATAAGATTTCTCCAAATAATCGTTGTTGTCTCCCTATAATACATGATTTACTTGATTATTTGAAAGATGCTAAATTCTTTACCAAACATGACCTCAAGCCGAAATATCATCAAATTATGTAATATCCTGAATTTTTGACCTAACACTTATGGGCATGAGCCCATTGATTATGATGTTTCCTTGATGTTTTATTTTGATATACTATGTCAAAGACCCCATTGTATATGGACATGATGATTTTTTTTTATATATTGGGAGTAATCCAATTGTTTATGATATATATATATATATGCTTGCTTATGTTGGGCGTGGACCCTGAAACACATAACTGATGAGATGTTTTCTATTGAGTGAGGAGATTTAGAGCACATGGGTAAATTGATGTTTTGTGTTGAGCAAGAAGCTCTGGATCACAAGAGTACTTACATTTGTGTTGATCATGAAGCTCCGGAACACATGAAAATATAATTTGGAAGTGTTTGGCATAATCCCTAGAGCCTTCCATGTTAATGTTGAGCATAAACTATGGAACATTGGATCCTTGGCCATTGTATCCCTAGGTGTATCCTACAAGTACATCCTAGCATTAATGTTGAGAGAAGAGCTCTGTAATTGCACTAAGTTTGTAACTCCACGTCTTTAGTGTTGAGTATGGTCTCTGGTAAGTGCTAAGAGTTACTGAAAATAATTAAGGATTCCCAGGTGAAAACGAATAGAGAAAATATTGATCTCATTTGAATTATTTATAAGTGATTAAATGAAATTTTGAATTTATGTATTTTCATCAAGTACTGAACAACTACCATGTTATATGATGGAATCCAACATTTAAGGATGTTACCAAATACTATATTATTATGTATCTTATAGAGAGTATGTATAAATAGTACACCTAGTAATAATATTAATAATGTAAGAAAGAATGCAAAGTTCCATTTATTATTATTATTACTGAGATAAAAATTAAATAGTATCATACCCATAAAAATTCCAATTAGGAACTAGTTGAAAGTTCCTAAGTTAAAATATTAAAAGTACTAAATTAAATAAAAAGGGTTAAATCAAGAAATGAAGTGATTCTTTTTTTAACTACCGCTTTGACTAAAAAATTTTGTCTATAAATACCCAAGCCAATGAGAGGCTTATCGATCTCATATATCTTTTTGGAGTCATTATTCTACCTTTTTAATCTTAAGAGAGAGTTCTTGGAGAACATTTTCCAAAAAAAAGGAAAAAAGAGAACTGATCCACACCTGATACTACCAATTAGGGAAGCCTCACCTTAGGAGCTCTAAGCTACCTGCATGTTGGAACCAGCTCATGGGAGATCTAGATTGAAAGTAGGAATTGTTCTGGGTCATGGTTGGGTGGAACGTGGTAGTTTCCAAGTGATTCAATCATCTATACAGAGGTCATATCTTCGTATGAATTGTTAATGTTGGGTAATTGAGTGTGCACGTTTAAGCCATTAGAAGATCTTCAATTTATAGGTATGAGGTTCTGGACTCCTTATTTCATTTCCTAGAATAAATGTTGGCTAGATGATGCAAGTGTTTATATTATATGTTCTAACCCTATGTGCTTTTGTTTTTCCCTATCTAATTCCTTTAGGATTTACATTTTTAAAATATAAACCCTAAGCTGTAATTTAATTCCTGTGCTAGACTTATCAAAGATTTGGTCCTTTCAGTTTTAATTCTATAATTTAATTCTTGTTTAAAGACTTATCAGGGGTTTGTTTCTTTCCATATTAGTTTTGTATTCTCTTTTACAACTTAAACTCTGTTCTTTTAAAACATAGGTTTTATTTCTAAAAACAGGGCCTATATGTTTTATTTGTTTAGGAACCCTACTGACAAGATTTCATATTTCCAGTAGATCTTTGTTTAAGAAGTAAATGCTAGTTTCCAAGTCCATCTTTAAATAAACTTAATTATAGGTATAATAAACCGATATAATAAATAGATTCTAATATTTACTTTATATATATTATATCAAGTATAAAACGGGAATATATTTCTAAAATATCAACACTATAAATACATCTAAGAATAACTATAATATTCAAATACTAAATCTAAGATAAAAACCAGCGAAGACCTCTTAGGGTCTGAATAAATAAACTTATGCTAATAACCAAAATAAACATTATCATTCTTCTTAAAACAAATATTATCATAAATCGATTAACAGTCAAGAATCGAGACCATATAGATGATGCACGATTTAATACATTTATTTTAGCTACATCTACAAAGCATAAGCAGTAATGTTACTATCAACATTATAAATCCATTGCATAAATAATAATTCAAACCATTTAATATTAAAATCCACATAACAGAAATCATATGCCATAAAATAAAATGTCCAACATAATATTACTTATAGCAACCAATTAAAAAAACCATAATATCATTATAGTAATAATTTAAAAATCATATAGTTACACAGAGGTCGCAATATCGACCCCTGTGTGTGTTGAAGCCCAAATAACAACCCATGTAAATATAAAACCTCATTACAGTAAACGGCCCAGGATAAAATCCTGTAAGGTATTTCAAACATTCTACAAAGCCACGCTATACTATTTATACGTAGGCTATAAGTAAAACTTAAATTATTTACGCATAGGCCGTAAGACCCATTATAATTCATATATGCTAAAATCCATAGCCTTGGCCCCATACATAACCAACAGTTAACTAAAATAACTATTCAATGCTTAAAACCCTGTCAACGAAATAACTTACAACAACGACTACCAATGCAAGGTTTACACCCACAGTCACCATTACTTTCCATTTACCCATTATAAAAATAAACTGTAAGTCTGAACATATTTCGCTATTGCAAATTCAATGGTGAGTACCAATTCCATTCATGACATGGCTCCAATCCATAATGTTGTCACCCTTTTTATCCATTTAAACTAATACAACCAACAAAGGTGAATCAGCACAACCCACAAGAATAATAACCATTAAAATCAACGCATCATGAATATATTTATAAACACAGTCTTTATAAAGTCATCACCCACTTTACATAGTCGTTACCATTAGCCATTGCACCACTGCAAGAAATGGTGCTTCCCATTACGCATAACATAATCCAAAACACTAATTTACAAAATACACAGATCCTGTCGAGAAGCTGCCCAGGCCTTCTTCGCTACACAAACTGCCTTTAAATAAATCCCTTTACGTATAATTAAAACCCCCAATGCCTGTAGCATGTAAACATGGAGATTTTCTAAGTTACAGACAAATTCCCAACCCAAAATGCATCCCTTGAACACCAGACTCAAGCAATCGAACCCATGACAAGTGACACTTAGTCGCAACCATGATACCCTAAGAGGAAACTAGTACAAATTTTCACATTGGGATTACCGAAGTTGTATGGAATTGCCATGGTTTCTCCCAAGGGATACGACCCACCCTTTTACTCACCCTCTGCAACCCTGCAACAGAACAGAGCCAAGTTATGAGAAGTATGAATAATATCCACTTTCAAATCAACAACGATGCCAATGAAAACCGGACAACCATCTTACCTGTCTGCTAATCTATTACCATCGACTTCCCTCATGTAGAGCAGGATCAAAGAGCAAGCACCAAAGAGGCGAAATACCAAACTAACGCTTGGTCCAAGCCTTAAGCTTTCCTACCACATCTCCCAATGTGCATTGATATTGCCACCCTGGCCACCATTAATGCCCATCAAAGCCATATATGTATAGTCTATGGACTATGTTATAAACCTCCCACCCCAAATTTTTAACATAAGGATTAAACCCTTTCATGCATTGAATACTTTAGGCTATAATCCTTAGGACCATGTGCATCGAATTATTAGGCTTTAATCCCTAAGACCATGGCATATGAAATATGCCATGGTATATATTTTAAAGCCAATATTTTTAACAAAATTATTACAAACTTTATAAACATATAATAAAAATATATGTTATTTAATTTAGTAAAATAAACATATAATAAAAATATGTTATGACATGAACAGTTCTTAATATTTACACCATGAATAATAAGTTCCACATATATAACAAGTCCGGGATACAATTAATAAGTGCGGTGGTGACCTCGTCACTAGCACAAAGTCTAATGATAACAACCAGTAAATGTCACTAGGACAAAGATGCAAACGCGAGTGCTAGTGATCAAATGTTCAACACTCCTTGATAATTTTTCTATCGCTAAGTATACATGCACGTAAACAGGACAAGAGAGCATTATTTTGACAGAACTAAGTAATCCCATTGTGTCAAGTAGAAACTGTTACCTCTCAGGGTTACATGGGAAACTAGTCCCGCCACTCCACCCCTTTATCCATTAACAAAGTCAAGTTAGAATCATGTATACAACAATAAGCACATGTAAATAAAAAACGAAGTACCTAGTCAAGTATCTAACATTACACAACAATACATAACCATAAGAATAGCATAGAATCAACATTACTTCATCATAAGTAAATACAATAATAAACATATCTAAAATTAAGGAAATAGGACGTAAGAACAACTTACGACGATAATGCAAGTATAAATAGAGTACAACACATTTCACAAGTTTAATAATGTCTAGCATAGGTAGTTTTGACTAGCCTAATTTTTATTTTTATTTTCTATATTTGGGGACATTACAAAATTCCCATAGAGACCTCAAATGTATGGAAGACTTATTCCAAACCAGGGAAGGTCTATTTGAATGGTTAGTCATGCCTTTTAGTTTATGTAATGCACCTAAAACTTTTATGATATGTATGGATGATGTTCTTGGACCTTTTTAAAGAATTTTTCATTGTTTATCTTGATGTCAAGCTAATTTTTTATAGATCATGGGATGAACATTTGCAACGGATTCAAAATGTTCTTAACACTCTCAAACAACACAAACTCTACTTGAACATGGATAAATGATCTTTTGCAATGAAGAGTATCAAACTTGGGATATGTGATTCATGCATTAGAGTCAACCTAAAAAATATACAATTCATCAGGTAATGGACTGCTCCAAGAAACATTCATGAACTGAGGAGTTTCCTTGGTTTAGGAATTTTATCTCACATATTTGTGTTGGGATTAAGCCATATATGTTGTTCAATGAATCAATTGAATAAAGGAGGTAGAAATTATTTTTTGAATGGAAAATAACATAACAACAAGCTTTTGAACAACTCAAGAACAAGCTTTGCTCTTCTCAAGTGCTTGTGCTACCTGATTTGCATCAACCATTTAAAATTGATATTGACGCATAAGAATATGCCATGGGAAGCATGATCACTAAATTAGGTCATCCAATGGTGTTCCATTCAACAATATTCAATGAAAATTCTCATAAGTATTCGATGTATGAAAGGGAACTATAAGCCATTTACAAGCACTTAAGAATCCAGACATTATAGTGTAGGGAAAATAATGATCATTCATATGGACCATAAGACTCTCAATTTTTGTCTGTCACAATCTAAGTTATAGATGATGAGATAAATCAATTGGATTAGTTACCTACAACAATTTCAGTTGGTGATCAATCATCACAAATGAAAATCCAATGCAACAGTTCATATGCTTAGCCAACCACTAGTCACTTCACTTATTATAGTGTTAAGTCATGTATGGTTCTAAAACTATTACATGGCCCCAACTTTATAAAAAACACACTAAATTTTCTTGAGTATATCGATAGATGTATACAAGTCAATTGATTTCTCCATACTACTATCTCAAGGGTGGTTTTCTTTACAATCTTGGACAACTTTGTGTTTGGCTGGGTGAGAAAATAGGGTCTTCACTTAGTGAAACTATGTCATAGCGCCTTCATTCACGGGATATTAGAGAATACCCCTAATTTCACTAGATATTGATAAATACCTACAAATCCTTTTGTTGATCTGTTGGAATTTTCTCATTTAGACAATATGATCTTAGGATCTTATCTGAGAGAATAGCATGCACAACAATAAATAACTAGAGACAATAGACGCAAAGATCTTTCCTCTAGGAAACCTTAAAGGAGAAAACCCCGCAACTTCCTCAGAGATAGAATGAGCACCAATGGCAGCAGTAAAACCCAAAGATAGAAAGATGATCTCCAACAGTTGTTCTCTCTCTCACTTGCACGAGCTCCTCTTCTCTCACCTATGCACTATAATTGGGTGAGTGTATGTTCCAAATAGAGAGGATCACTCTCTATTTATACTATAAACCGACTTGACAATTAATTACCAGGGCTGACTTCTCTAGGAGAGTCTAATAACCCTAGTGCCCCTCGATTGTGGGGACTTTTCCATCGACTTACAAAGGAGGGTTAATATCTATGAGTTTACATGACTTGATTACATTAATCATTCTCCCGATAGGAACATCAGGGACCAATGAAATACAATATATAAAATATACAAGTGATTGCATTTTGAAGTTACAAATACATCAACACTTTCTCTTAACTAGGAAGATATTCTCTTGACACAATTCATCAGAAAAAGTCTTCGTCACGGATCATCATCAAAGTTGGATCATCACTGGTTCATCACCATCACTGGATCATCATCAAATTTAGATCATCAATGGATCATCATAAAAGATCCCTCTATCTCAAGCAAATGGTACTATCTCTCAATTATTCTTGTCATAGGAAGTTCTACAAAGCCAACCCTTTTTCATATTGGTTGTAGGACTAGCCTCCATGTAGGTCTTCATCAACAGAGCCAACCCTTTTTCATGCTAGATGTACTACCTTTATCTTGCATGGACTTCTCCTGCAGAGCCAGTCCTTTTTCATACTGGATGTAGCACCTTGCCTCTCGCAAGAATTTCCACTGCAGAGCCAACCCTTTTTCATGATGGATGTACCTCTACAGATCCAACCCTTTTTCATGTTGGATGTAGGTCTATAGAGGAAACCCTTTCTCATGTTAGATGTACTTCTATAGATCCATCCATTTTTCATGTTGGATGTAGGTCTATAGATCCAACCCTTTTTCATGCTAGATGTACTTCTACAGAGCCAACCCTTTTTCATGTTGGATGTATGTCTACAGAACCAACCATTTTTCATGCTAGATGTACTTCTATAGATCCATCCATTTTTCATGCTGGATGTAGGTCTACAGAGCCAACCATTTTTCATGCTGGATGTACTTCTACAGATCCTGCCCTTTTTCTTGTTGGATATAGGTCTACAGGCCAACCCTTTTTCATGCTAGATGTAGGCCTTTCTCTCTGCAAGGTATTCCTCTATAGAGCCAAATATTTTTCATGTTGGATGTAGTTCTAAACACTTATATCTAACCATGGGAGGAACTAATCCTACAACCATGTCAAAAGGAAAGAGCACTTACATCTGACCACGGGAGGAACCAATCCTGCCACCATGTCAAAAAGGCACAACACTTAGTTTTGACCAAGGGAGGAACCAATCCTACCACCATGTTAGAAAGGATTATGTACTCATCATGAAGGAACCTCGATCTGGAGAACACCAAGGTTCTCCCTGAAGTACTCAAACTTCACTCTGGCTAATGGGTTGGTCAACACATCAACTATCTGTTCGTCCATTGCAACATATAGGAGATTTACTGCTCCTCTCTGCACCATATCCCTGATATTGTGATATTTGATCTTGGTATGCTTCAACTTGTCATGGAACACCGGGTTCTCCGACAACTTAACATAACTTTGGTTGTCACAATATATGCAAATAGCATCCAACTAAAGATCAAACAAATCATATAGTAGCTTCCTCAGCCACACTGCCTCACAACTAGCCAAACAAGCTGTGACATACTCTGCTTCGGCTATACTCAGTGCCACGTAGGACTACTTCTTGCTAAACCAAGAGATCACACCTAATCTCATACTGAAGTCACACTCCAAAGTGCCCTTCCTATCAATGGAACTACCCTCCCAATCCAAATCCACATAACCCTCCAAGTTAATCTTCTAATTCACCTCATACTTAAGCCCATAATCAATGGTACCCTTTAGGTACCTCAGAATATGATGTGCAACAATCAGGTTAACATGTCTTAGACCTGTTAGGAACTGGCTCAATATGTTCACAACAAAGAAAATATATGGTCTTGTGTTCATCAAGTACATCAAGGACCCAAACATCTGATGATACATCATAGCATCAACCAAATCTGATGAAGCATCGCTCAATAGCTTCAGGTTTGATTACATAGGTGTGGTCATGGCCTTGCATTCCATCATCCCGAACCTCTTCAGGAACTCTACTGCATACTTCCCTTGTCCCAGGGAGATTCCTTCTGCACTCTTCCACACCTCCATGCATAGAAAGTAGTGCATCATACCCAAGTATTTTATCTCAAACTTGGCAATAATATTCCTCTTCGTGTCAGCAATCAACCCATCCTCACCTGTTACAAAAAGGTCATCTACATATAGTAGGAGTATTACTGGGTTCCCTTATTCAAACTTATAGTAAAGGTTGGAATCTTCTTTACTCTTGGTAAAGCCCAAACTAGTCAGGAAGTTGTCAATCCTGACGTACCATGTCATGGGTTCCTATTTCAAACTGTACA
The DNA here is from genome assembly GCA_001517045.1 of Pseudotsuga menziesii. NCBI lineage: Eukaryota > Viridiplantae > Streptophyta > Pinopsida > Pinales > Pinaceae > Pseudotsuga > Pseudotsuga menziesii. The sequence continues at coordinate 20,437 of LPNX010700097.1, read as the reverse complement.
AAGCTTTCTTCAATTTACACACATGATTTCCCCTGTAATGTGTCTCAAAATCGAGTGGCTGCTCCACATACACTTCCTCTTCTGCTACACCATTCAAGAAAGTAGTCTTGACATCCACTTGGTGTATCTTCCATTTCATTACTACATCCAAAGCAAGTACTGATCTGATGGAAGTGTGTCTCGCTATAGCTGAAAAAGTTTCTTCATAATATATCCCTTCTTTCTAAGAAAAACCACGAGCCACAACTATTGCTTTGTATTTCTCTATGCTACCATCTGCAACATGCTTGATCTTGTAGATCCACTTGGAATTCACAACATGCTTCCCCTCTAGTATTGGGACAACATCCCAAACATCATTCTTCATGATCAACTGGTACTCCTCGATCATAGCATCCTTACATTCTTTCTATTCTACCACTTCTTCATAGTTGGAAGGTTCTTTATCAATGATGTCACATAATAGGGCTACATAACTGGAGTATGAACTAGTTCTTTTCCTCTCTATGTTCATTTCTTGTAGAGCCCCATATCTTTCTGCACATTGGATAGCTTCTTGTACCCATGCAGGTTTCCTCTTGTAAAGATTATTCTCCTGAGGTGGATCTACAGGTTCCTGGGGTTCTTCTATTACTCGATATTCTTCTTGAGTTGCATCGTTCATAGTTGTATCTTGAATCATGGGTGCTTATGCTTCTTCAGGGCCTTCAACGGGTCTCTTTCTAGATTTGTTGTAAGGTGAGTCTTCATCAAATGTTACGTCTTTGTTGATGTCGATTTTATTGAATCCTGGGAAGTATACTCTGTAAGCCTTCAAGCTTTCACTAAATCCCACAAATATACCCTTCTTTCCCGAAGGATCTAATTTTGTCCTCTTTTCTTTTAGAATGTGTATGTACTCTAGACATCTAAATATTCTGAGATGACTAACTTCTAGTTTCTTCCCGGACAAGACTTCTTCAGGTGCCTTGTTCTCAAGTACTCTATGTGGAGTATGGTTTTGTACATACACAACTGTCCTAGTAGCTTCTGCTCATAGATGCGTGGGAAGATCTTGATCATGAATCATTTCCCTTGTAGCTTCCAGAATAGTTCTATTCTTTCTTTTTGCAACCCCATTTTGTTGTGGATTATATGGAGTGGTCAACTCCCTTTTAATCCTTGAATCTCTGCATAACTCTTTGAATTCATTTGGTGTGAATTCTCTGCCATTGTCTGATCGAAAGGTCTTCATTTCTTCTCTATGTGGTTCTCGATCAAGGCTTTGAATTCTTTGAACTTACTGAATACTTCATCTTTGTTTTTTAAGAAGTATACCCATGTCTTCCTAGAAAAATCATCAATGAAAGAAACATAGTATACATACCTGCTCAATGAACTGGATGACATCGAACTGTATACATCGGAGTGGTGAATTTCCAAGATTCCTTTTTCCTTTTTCTCGCTAATTGGAAATGTCTTCTTTGTGTTCTTTCCTTTTGCACATCCTTTGTAAACACCTTCATGTTTTTCTTGTATTTCTGGAAGACCTTCAACAACTTTTCTTGCAAGTGGTAGTGCCCTATAGTGCACATGTGCAAGCCTTCTATGCCAAAGTTCGTTTGTCTCTACTAAGTCATGGACCAAAGCTTTTTCTGGTTGGCCCTTTAATTTGTATAATCCCCCCTCTTTCTCTCCAATCAGAACTGCATCATCTATAGTCTTTTCCTTTGGCCATATAAGGACTTTTCCATCTACAAATGCAACTCTCATTCCTTTTGCGTCTAATGCATATATGGAGAGAAGGTTCTTCTTTAGTCTTGGTACAAACAAGACATCCTTCATATTCATATACTTTCCAGAGTCTACCTTATAGGAGGATTCACCACTACCTTTTATGGGATACTGGTAGTCATCCCCAACTTTCACTTTATGGGGTGACTCATTTTCAAATAGTTTAACAAAGGATTGTTTGAATCCCATCATATGCTTGGAATCCCCACTATATATGAGCCAATCATTGCTTCCATGTGTGATAGTCCCCGTGAGTGAAGAAATCAAAAATATTATTCATCACCAGAAGAATCTTCTTCTTTGACTCTCTTTCCTGGAGGTTCATCATCCTCTGCAGTGTGAGAATAATGTCTTCTTTTGTAGTTCTTCTTCTTTTCAGATCCACCTTTGTTTCTGGGACAGTCTCTGGAGATGTGTCCTTTATCATTACATGTATAACATTGGATACTAGATAGATCTATTCTAGGGTTATTCTAGTGTGAATGCTTACCTCTGTGATGATGATAGTCCCTTCTATTTTTCTTGGTATGTACTGTGAGAGCTTGATATCATTTCCCATATTTTCTTCTCTAGCTACTATTCGAGCTTCTTCTTGTGAGCATTCCTCCCAAAGTCTACTAAAGGTGATTAGCTTTCTTCTATCTAAAATCCCTTGAATGAAGGAGTCCTATGACCTAGGGATACCGTTCAAGGTGGTCATGACAATTTCTGCATTCTCCACTTCTTCATCTATTGCTTCAACTTGTTATTTTATCTAAGAGACCCTTGTAAAGTATGACTGTATGGTCTCTGCATTTTGGATCTTCACATCCTTCAATTGATTTCTCAAAGTCATCTTCTGATTTATGTTCTTCCCTTCAAATAGCTTTGTCAAGGAATCAAATATCTCTTTAGGTGTCTTTAGGGAGGACATCTATGGTATGAGGTGATCGTTGATTGAATAAACAATAATCCTCTTGGCCTTGACCAAGTTCTTCTTGTGTAAGGCCTTAGCCTCATCTCCCTCTAGAACTAGAACCTCTTCACTGATGTAGGAGTCCAATTCATTTTCTTCAAGAACTAGTGAGATCCTATACTTCCATGCTCGGAAGTTATTAGCTCCTTCAATATTTTCATCAAGCTTGGTGTGATGAGACATCTTAACTCATAACCTAAAATGGAAATACAAAATATTTAGATCTTACCAATTTGAGAAGATGGAACTGGATCTAGAGTTGATCTTCTGTAGTGTTGGTTTTCTTGTTCAAAGGAAATTAGGGTTTGACTTTCCGAGAGTTATATGCAACCAAAAAATTCGATCATGATCTCTAAACTTTTATTTTGAGGAGGAGACAAATCCTGTGCTAGGATCACTCAAAAATTACACTTATGTTAAAATCGCTAATTTCCCACAGTAGCCTACAGGTCAAAAACTAAAAATACTCAAAATCAGATTCTTCTTCGACAAAAAGATGCACCCTTCAATGGAGAGTCATCCTAGCCTACTTTTGTTGATGGATTGTGGAGAGAGACCCAAAAATTAAGAAGCCCTAGCTTCTGCAACTGTATAGTGTCTTCTTCTCAAGTTAGTTCTGATACCATGTTATATTTTTATCATTTAGACAATATGATCTTAGGATCCTATCTGATAGAATAACATGCACAACAATCAATCACAAGAGACAATAGACACAAAGATTTTTCCTTAGGAAAACCATAAAGGAGAAAACCCTACAACTTCCTCATAGATAGAAAGAGCACCAATGGTAGCAGTAAAACCCAAGGACAGAAGGATGATCTCCAACAACTGTTCTCTCTCTCTCACTTGTGTGAGCTCCTCTTCTCTCACCTATGCACTATATCTGGGTGAGTGTATGTTCCAAACAGATAGGCTCACTCTCTATTTATACTAGTTTCCAACTTGACAATTACTTACGAGGGTCGACTTCTCTAGGAGAGTTTAATAACCCTAGTACCCCTCAACTATGGGGGATTTTCCCCTGACTTACAAAGGAGGGTTAATCTCTATGAGTTTACAAGACTTGATTACATTAATCATTCTCCTGATAGGAACATCGGGTACCAATGAAATACAATATATACAATATACAAGTGAATACATTATGAAGGTACAAATACATCAACATGATCCCCCCTCCCAATACATATTTCCAATTAAAAACATCCTTTTTATGAGATACTATGGAGTTTTACTAGATAAATCTTTTTATCACCCCAATACTTATAAAACCCCATAACATACACATCTCAAAGTGCAACACCCCAGTTTTGACCCCGTTTGCATTAAATGTATATGATGTATATATTGTAATTAATCATGGTGTGCAGTTAAAGGAAAAAATGCCCACCATGGATTATCGGTTTATGTTCCGGCTATTAAATTGGTGCCAATGGTATTTTTTGCTAGCCAGGCACGTTGCGATTTTAAATCATCATGTAAATATGCAATTAATTAGAAACCCACAACTAGCTATGTCAATTCAACAATAATGAGAAGGGGCATGATTTTCTAAGGATAAGGGGGGGGGAGGGGGGGCACGAATATTCAAACCTTTGGGGCCAATGGGGAAAAGCCAAATGTTAATGGGAGAACCCATCAAACAGTCAACCACCTTTCTTGTCTCATTCACTCAATCATTTAATTCTGCCAGAATTGGTTGAAGTAGTTATTGCATGGGGATGGGAAGAGTATGGGCAGGAAATTGGAATTTAGTGAAAACCCATTTTCGAGGAAAATCAATTTTGACTTTTGCGGCAAGTAAACACCCAAAATGCATGCCCATTTGGACATACATCCATGTTCTTCATTTTTCCTCACGCAGGGAAGTTGGGGAGCTCAAGCTATTTTAACTCCATGATTTTTTCTATGGTATGTTCTCCTTCACGTTTTGGGCTCCTAGGCATTTTCCTCATCATCATTCACCCAAGATTGGGGCTCTCTCAAGCGACTGGGAATTTTCTGTGCATGAAATTCATTTTTGGGTTGTTGTTTGTGTCGTTTTCCCTCATGTGGGCACTCATTTCTCCATTCTCTTGGGCTATGGATTCATTTTTGTATTGATATGTGGTTGGGTTTCTTCCCCCAACGTTTTTGTTGCATTTTTCCCCACTGATTTCCAAGCTAAAAATCATTTTTGAATTTCTCAGTGATCTGGAGGAGAGACCATGTTCTCTTGGGTGTGGTTGAGTTTGTTTTTGGTCATGTTAGGGCCAAAACGTCCTTGGGAAATAAATTTTTTTGTTAGGGGTTTTCTTACCCACCTTGGCTATTAATTTTGTTGCCAAACCATTTTCCTCAACCCATAAATTGTGTACATTGTTGTGTATGCTTTGGTGCTTTGGTCTGTGTTGAATTGGGAGTGGAAATGGGGTATGGGCTTGCTTGGTAAACCTAGTGTGTGTAGGAGCTTCACAGAAAGACCTGTTGAAATATTGTAACTTCGAAGAATATTCTATATGTATATTTTTGTGGTCCCCGATGGTCCTATCGGGAGAACCACTTGTATTATCTTGTACCCCAATACTTCTAATCAGAGGAACTAATAAGAGTCATGAGGTTGTCCCCTCTAATTGTAAAGGTGGGTCATTAACACCCCATTGTGGTTACTTGAGCCTACATGTGTAACTCGAGCCTACATGATTAACTCGAGCCTACATGTCAGATGAGTTAATTGAAGTGAACGGATGAATATAAACAGAGGTGTAGCTCTACTCATTTAAAGCATACACTCTCACTTGTGTAGTGCATTAGTGGAGAATAGAAGTAGCTGGAGAAGGAGGAGGATTAGGCTTTGATCTCCTCGCTGGTTTTATATTTTATCTTTTTGGGGCATCTATATTGAGGAAGCTTTGCTGGGTTTTTCCCTTTAGGATTTTCTGAGGATAAATCCTTGTGTTCCTTTTGTATGGTTGTGGTTGTCTATCTTTCAGTGATCCTGTTTATATGCTTTTGTTATGAATATGAAATGAAATACTGATGTCTTAGCTAAGCATATGAAAATTTAACATGGAATTAGAGCCACCCTGAAAGAAGAAATTATGCAGCTATAGAAGCTATGGCTTCTTATTTTTTGGGTCTCTATCCAAAATCGATCAGAAAAAGAAGGATATATTGACTCTCCATTGAAGGGCGCATCTTTCTGTCGAAGCGGAATTCGATTTAGAGCATTTTCAGTTTTGGTGCGGAAAATTAGGGCTTTCTGCAAAAGAGGAATTTTTTATTGAGACAAGCATAGGATTTTTCTCCTAATAAAAATCGAATTTTAGAGACCTGGATCAAGAAATTTGGTTGGGTGAAACTCCGGAAAAGTCAAACCCTAGTTTGACCCCGATCTGGAAAAACCCTAAATACTAAAACTGCTAATTTTTGGTACATTAGCTATATCCTGAGATTGGTGAAGGCTCAGGAGTTGAAAATTGTAGAGATGGATGATAAAATACTGATTTACACTGTGTCCAAAATTCTGCCTCATATCCTCTATATTCTGGGATATATGATCCCTCCAAGTTAGGGTTCTAGCCTCTTCCAGAATTCATCCCTAAACAGGACACCTGGGGATAATCGTTGTAGCGTGGGCTACAGAGGTCCAAATGAAATTACTAAAGATGTTACAGAAAAATAATGGAATTTAATTTTTGTGGTCCGAATTTCAGAACCTGAAGATGAATCAGTGACATGTGCCATGCCGTACAACTTCACTATTCTGAACAATCCTGTAACAGGTCACCTTGGGAAAATGATCATAAATCCCAATTGGTGAAACCAATTCTGATGAAACATATGGTGTTGTATTGGGGACATGCTAGGTTACCTTAGTGCGAAATTTCAGACACAGAGGAGCATTAATTTCGTAGATATCACAGAAACAGTAGCAGGCATTTCTGCAGAAGAAATTGGAAAACTAGGGCTTCCTGTTCTAGGAGCTTCCCTCCACTATTTTAAGAAAAGGAGTACATTGGACAGCTCCATTTGAAGAGATCTATCTTTATATCCAATTATATCTGAGAGATTCCAAGTTTTTAAAATTAGGGTTTCTCTAACAAACCCTAAATCAACCACCTTTGGAAGCAGGACGAACACCTCAAATCGGTAAGATCTAATCTTTTGCTATTTGCATTTGAGGTTTTCATTTCAAAGTGATCTATCACATCAGCTTGATGATAAGCTTGGTGAAGTTGATAACTTTCAAGCATGGAAGTATTTGATCTCTCTAAAGAAAATGAATTGGACACCTACAAGAGTAGAGAGGTTCCAGTTCTAGAGGAAGATGAGCCTCAAAGCCTTACACCAGAAGAACTTGATCAAGGCCAAGAAGATTATTGTTGATTCAATCACAGATCAACTTGTACCACAAGTGTCTTCCCTAAAGACACCGAAGATGTTTGATTCCTTGATCAAGCTATTTAAAGATAAGAACTTAAATCAAAATATGGCTTTGAGAAAACAGCTGAAGAATGTGAAGATCCAGAATGCAGAACATCTTGAAGCAGTAGAAGAAGAAGCAGAGAATGCAGAAGTGGTGATAGCCACCTTGAATGGTCTCCCAGGATAATAGAATTCATTCATTCAAGGAATGTATGCCATAAGGAAGTAATTACTTTCAACAGACTCTGGGAAGAATAAGAAGAAAAAGCTCGTCTCATAAGAAGAGAAGAAGAAAGATGGGAGCAATTGAAGATCAAGCTCTCACCATTCAAAGAATATCCCTCAAGCGATAAGGGTTATGAAGAACTCAATTCTTGAAGAACCTCTTATCCATCTTGTCATTTTGATAAGAAATGATGATGTCATGAATGAAGAAGATGATGAAGTAGAAGGATCAAGAAGGAGTCTACCCACGAAACAAATAAAGATAAGTATTCAATTGTCATTTCATGATATTGTTTTGTTATGCATTTGTTTATATTCAGTTGATGTATTATGCATGATAGATTGTTTGCATTAATACTACTAATATGCATGTGATGGGTAAGTAGCTCATGGTGCTATACAACTCTCCATTGCTACTTATCTAGAATTAAACCTCTTGGCTGACATACTGGATTAGTGCACAATCTCAATGATGTCATGGTAAAATATGGATGAATGTTGTATTGACTAAACAATTGCATGATGCATAAGAATTTGTTATTATGCATATGTTTTATGAAATAGTTCTAAACCATGCAGCTGGTGCATTTGAATTGTAGGAAAGGTCCTGTACAACCTCCTACAAGAAAACAAGGATGAGACTTGTTCCGAAGAACAAGTGATGACAATTCAAGATTCACTTCAATAAACATGAATCTGAAGCTCCCAGGGTCAGAGACACCATGACGGAAGAAAGAGCTTCAAAGAGCTGTAGATCCACCTTGGAGGATGAAGACCACCATGGGTACGAGAGATAACTCAAGATGAAGAAAATAATGCTATGAAAGAAGCTATGATCAAAGAATAACAGTTGATCATGGGGAATGATGTATACGATATGATTTCAAGACATAATACGAAGTACATAGTATCTTCCATATCGATCTACAAGAACAACTGTACAAAGCAAGGTTCGTGATTTGCCTCAGAAAGAATAGACTATGACATGACATACTCTATTGACTAGTATACATCAAGCATAGAACCACATGTACAAAATGAAGACGGAAGATGATACTCCACTTCAGGGGGAGTGACTACAGAAGATATATGAGTTTGACATGGTACGACATGATGGACAGCTTCCTGATTGATCGAGACTTTACCAAGAGTAAAGTGGGTTCCAACCTTCAAGGTTGAATGCAGAAGACTAGGATATGTTGATGACCTGACAAGACGAACTCATGGAAGATGTTATGATGAAAGAATACTAGAATGATGTTTGGGATATAGTACTCAAACCAGAAAACAAGAATGTGGTATCTTCCAAATGGATTTGTAAGATAAATTATGTTGTTGACAGAAGTAAGGAAAGACTCGTGGCTAGAGGTTTCTATCAGAAAGAGGGAATAAATTCTGAAGAGATAGTTACTCCAGAAAGCAAGGTACACTTCCTTCAGAGCTATCATGGTAGTTTCTTCCATGATGAAGTAAAGACAAGCCTTCCTTAATGGTATGATTGAGAAAGAGTTTTACATCAAATAGTCATGAGGATTTGAAGTTGAAGACAGATGGAATCAAGTATGCAAGTTCAAGAAGGCCCTCTATGGCCCGAAGCAAGCTCCCAGAGCTTGGTATGGAAGAACAGATAGTTTCTTGATGAGCATGGGCTTTGCCAAGAGTAAAGTCGATCCCAACCTTTACTACAAGGTAGTAGAAGATGAACCTGTCATCTTGTTATTATATGTGGATGACTTATTCTTGACAGGGAATGAGAAACAGATTATGGAAAGGAAGAAGAAACTAGCAAAAGAATTTGAGATGAAAGACCTTGGGTTAATGCATTATTCCTAGGTCTGGAAGTATGGAAAATTTTAGAAGGAATATTTCTCAACCAGGGAAAGTATGCGGTAGAGATATTAAAGAGATTCAATATGTTGGAATTCAAAGTCATGGCCACACCCATGGAATCCAACTTGAAGCTGTTAGATGATGACTCATCAGAGTTAGTGGATGTGACTCATTATAGATAGATCATTGGGTCATTGATGTACTTAACAAATTCCAGACCAAACATTTGTTTTGCTGTGAACACCTTAAGTCAATATCTTGTTCAACCAAGACGGGTTTACCTAGTAGCTGCAAAACATGTGATGAGATATCTGAAAGGGACTATAGAATTTGGTTTATACTATGATCCGGTGACTTCAGCCTCTGTGAATGTGGTGGGATTGCATCATCCCTAAACTTCAGTTCAAAATGTATCTGGAGGTCTTGGCCCTCATGAATATGGTAGGATTGCATCATCCTTGAACTTCAGTTCAAAATGTATCCGGAGGTCTTGGCCCCCGTGAATGTGGTAGGATTGCATCATCCTTGAACTTCGGTTCAAAATGTATCCGAAGGTCTTGGACCCCGTGAAAGTGGCAAATTGCATCATTCCTGAACTTCGGTTCAAAATGTATCCGAAGGTCTCGGCCCCCGTGAAAGTGGTGGATTGCATCATCCCTGAACTTTGGTTCAAAATGTATCAAAAGGAAGGATCGTTAGTAACTCCGTAAAGACCTAAATCCCGTAATTCCGAAAGGAAGGATCATTGGTAACTCTGTAAAGACCTAAATCCTGTAATTCCAAAAGGAAGGATCATGTTGATGTTTTGATGATGTTGATGTTTTGATGATAATGATGTTTTTATGATGATGATGACATACTAATCAAAAGATCAGAATATGATGATGATGATTCTATTCGAGAGCTGAAGTATGATGATGGTGATGATCACGATGTTACTGATCAGAATGTGATGATGTTGTTGATCGAAAGAACAAAATGTTGAAGAAGTTGTTGTTGATCGAAAGATCAAAGTACTAAATATATTGCTGATCAAAATGCTGAAAATGTCTTTGTTGATCGAAATATCAAAGTGTTGAAGATGTTGTTGATTGAAAGGTCAAAGTGCTGAAGATGTTGCTGCTGATCGAAAGGTCAAAGTGCTGAAGATGTTTCTAAAAGATGTTGCTGATCGAAAGGTCAAAGTGTCGAAGATGTTGTTGATCGAAAGGTCAAAGTGTTGAAGATGTTTCTGCTGATCGAAAGATCTAAGTGCTGAAGATTTTGTTGAAGATGTTGCTGATCGAAAGGTCAAAGTGCTAAAGATGTTGCTGATCAAAAGGTCAAAGTTTTGAAGATGTTGCTGATCAAAAGGTCAAAAGATGCTGATGTTGATTAAAGAGTTGTTGTCGTCGAATATTGAAGAAGAAGACTATATGATGTTGAAAAGATTCCAATGATTTATAGATGTGTTACCTTGATGATGTTGATGATGTCCTCTCCTACTATTGTTGTTGTTGATGTTGTTGTAGAATACCCTTCTCGTTAAGGGGGAGTGTTGAAATATTGTAACTTCGAAGAATATTCTATATGTATCTTTTTGTGGTCCCCGATGGTCCTACCGGGAGAACCACTTGTATTATCTTGTACCTTGATGCTTCTAATCGGAAGAACTGATAAGAGTCATGAGGTTGTCCCCTGTAATTGTAAAGGTGGGTCATTAGCACCCCAGTGTGGTTACTTGAGCCTACACGTGTAACTCGAGCCTACATGTCGGATGATTTAATTGAAGTGAACGGATGAGTATAAATAGAGGTGTAGCTCTCCTCATTTAAAGCATACACTCTCACTTGTGTAGCGCATTAGTGGAGAAGAGAAGTAGTTGGAGAAGGAGGAGGATCAGGATTTGATCTCCTTGCTGGTTTTATCTTTTATCTTTTTGGGGAATTTATATTGAGGAATCTTTTGCTGGGTTTTTCCCTTTAGGGTTTTCCTAGGATAAATCCTTGTGTTCCTTTTGTATGGTTGTGCTTGTCTATCTTTCAGTGATCCTGTTTATATGCTTTTGTTATGAATATGAAATGAAATACTGATGTCTTAGCTAAGCATATCAAAATTTAACAAGACCTATAGGGCTGACTTTCTTCTCTACACCCCCTGAATAGCAATGGAATGGAGTGTATGGCCCGAGGGACTGCATAGTAGAGAAGAGGATGCTTCCTTATGCTGGGTGTGTGTGGATGTCTTAGAAGTCAGGCTAGTTCTAGTGTAGGTGTACATAGCTCTTGGATTGAGCTCACTAGCTTAGCAGCCAACCTTTCCAAATCCCTGTTAGCTTGATAAACCCAACTGTGTTGGATTGGCTAAGTTTTTTGTATCCTTGGTTATGTGTGAGCCTGCTAGTTTCCCCTTACTCCTTGAGGAATCATGCCCATCTCAGGAGTGGCGTTGTTGCTAAGTGATTGATGAGCACACTGGCTTATGGATGGGTGGAACATTGCAGCGATGTAGCTGGTTGTGGGACAAGCTTCTGCTAAAGATAAGTATCTCTTGTGTTTGAATCATTACAACTGTGTTTAGTTTATAAATATGATGAACATGTTAATGCTTGAATGAAATGTAAATGCTTCCCTTGTTTGATAGTAATTTATGCATATGTGTATGTTTATTTCCAATGCATTTTATTTTACGTTCATGGGGCTTAGTTTTCAGGACAGTTAGCTATTACTCGCGTCCTCTCTATCGAGTAGAGGGGTGGGGACGTGACACAAAGGAGAAGAGCACCAAGCTTGATCCTTCAGAGAAGACGGGAATATTTGTAGGATACAGTGATATCGACCTCAAAGGCATACCAAATATATAAACATTGCACTATATTAAACAAAAACTATTCAAGAAATTGTTACACCACTCTTTCCATATAAAATAAAGGAATCTCTAACCAAGGAGCACATTGTTGAACCAAAACTCCTAAAAATAAAATGAAAAATGAAAAAAATAAAGACAATAAACACATTAAAAACAATTAAATAACCAAAAAATAAATAAAAAATCATCAAAATACAACTAAATTGAAAGTATAAAATATTCTCAAAAGTTTTTAGAAAATTCACAGTCACTTTAAAACTAGAACAAAACATTTAAAAAAAATATCACAAAAAACAATAGGCCTTAGGTGACAATTAGAGGTACTTCCCTAACTTATTTGAAGATGAAGTAAAAAGACAAACGACAGGTAATTAAATAACCTTTCATAATATATAACTTTTATCAATATAAAATTTGTGAAAATGATTATAAAATTGGTTTCCCTTAAATTGGGTTTTCAAATTTTTAGCACATCATAACGTACATATTTGTGAGGGTCCAACATTATATGAAATAAATGGTGTCATTTTTGTATAAACTCTTCATACATATAAATGACATATGATACTAGTGCAACACTACTTTTTCAAAAAAATTCATGAATTATATATTATTATTATCAATTATTGAAGATTGGAAACCTTGAAACGAAAATGTTATGTACTGGTGCAACACTTTAGCGGATAAACTTAATGAAATTCTTGATTTATATATATAATATCGTATAGCTCGCTCTCCTCTACTGCATCATATAGTTTTCTTGCGAAATTGTGAAGGCAACCAAAAGTTATATAAAAAACAATGGATGTATCTATTTTAAAAAACTGACGTGTATCATATAAAAAAATAAAATATAAAAAATAAAACATACGTCTGTAGGAAAAAATTACATATTTAGAATCGTAATATCGTATTCTACAATATTCTATATTTTCATAAAAAAATTTTGTGTTTGTCATATCAAAAAACGCCATCAAAACTGAGCATATTCACAGAGTTTCGAAATAAAGGAAATAGCCCTAGTTTATTTATCCTAGACAATAGGTTCAGTAGTCTGAAGCTATTTTTGAACATGATGCCAAGCCTTATTCTCACTGAAATTTTAAATTTTACAAACCGCACTTGCGATAAAAAACACATATGCGTTATAGCACATATGCTATACAAAACACATATGTGTTATAACACATATGCAAAATAAATCACATATGCATTAAAAAATGTAGGTCAAGTAAAACAATGTATCAACTCTTAAGGGAAAATTATTGAAATGGATACATAAATGACTTAGGATTTCTTGTCTAAATTTCCTTCCGATAGGATGAAGAGGAGTTATGAATCATATAATTTAGACTATGAAAACCCCTTTGCCTAAACTAGACAATGCAATTCAATTAACATTGTTTGAGTCTCTACCAAACTCAAATCAATTAGTAGTAGGATAGAGATAAGAAGGGAAAACTAGGGAAAGGGTATCTTATAGCTTACCATATCTATTAGGTAATTTAGAATGAGTTATGCCTTTTGCCAATGTGTAAAGTAGCTTTGCTTGAATATGAATTTAGAATACAAAGAATGTAAATATATATTGATACTTGCATAAAGAGTTAAAAGTTGAATATTTATGGATTTGAGATTCTATAAATTTGTAACAACTTAATCTACCTATTATACATTGTATGGTATATATGTGGAAAATTATTGCCCGCTGGTCATCTCTTATCGACTGCTAATCATTGTAAGCCAGTCATAGTTGGGCTTGCATCCTGAAAATCAGCGTTGTCATTTTCTTTCTTTTCGAATTGCATGTCGGGAAATATTCTCAATGGAAACAAGTGGTTGCTTCTCATTGGCACTTTTGCTATAAGTTGGTTGCTTGGATGCTTGTCTTTAATCACACAATGATTATCTTCTATGTAGACTCTGTAGCCTTTTTGTATCAGCTATCCAATGCTCAACAAATTATGTTTTAGACCTTCGACATGATAAACATCAAGAATATACTTGCTCTCCCCCAGTTTGGTTAGAATATCAATAGTACCCTTTCCCAAAACAGTTACTAGGATTTTATTTCAAAGTGTAACATCACTTTAAACTGAATAATCTAGAATTTAAATTACCAGTCAAGTGATTACTACAGCCTGAATCTAAGTACTATATATTAATCTAAGTACTATATGTCATGTGGACTTTCTTGGACAGCATTGCATTGAATTAGAGATGCATATGCCATTAACATTGCACTTGTAAGAGTGGTGGTGTTGGTCGATTGATTTGAGATTTTCCTTCCGTGGTCATATTGTTTCTTCCTGTATTCATATGCACAATGACCAAATTTCTTACAATAATGACATTGAATTTTTTATTTATCATATCTTACAACAAGTTTACTTCAACAACTTGTTGGTTTTACAACTTCGACAAGTTTACCTTGATTAATTAACCTCTACTAGTTTGTTTTTAGTGGAAATTTACAAGGGATATTTCTTAGTCTAAAATACTTAAGAAATTACAAATGTTTATCGCCCATCAGCAATATGAAATAAAACTCAACACAATCAACAATTTGAGGGTCGTAGCCCAAATTAATAGTGTAATTTGTTGAATCCTGTCGGTCGGTGTTGATCGTGCCTCAACCGAAGTTCCATGTGCAAGAAATAGGAGGATAAACCCCTGGCTTCTAAGTTGAAAGGAGTCGAGCCTTTAAACTTCATGGTTATGATATTTACCGTATATGATTTTGATAATGATTTTCACTTTGTGAGTGTGGAAAAATAGATCATTGTCCTCTATATTGTTTATTGCTCTGTATAGTTTGCTGCTAGTCCTTGTGTAGTATGGAAGAATGTGCAGGAACTTGATTGCAACCTTTGCAAAAGGAGGAGAAATCGTTGAAGATTGATGCATATCCCGTTGCCCACTGTGAAAGAGGAAGCTACAGAATCCCAAGGGTAGAGGAGCCAAGTATGCATGCATACGCAAGTGTGAAGTTAGCTAAACTCCAATGAAGAAGTCAAATGTTCATTTTTGTTAGAAAAAAATTGCTTTCTTCTATATTCAAATCAAAGAAATTATGGGCATGTAATCTCTTTGAGGTGCATGATCAGTTGTGCCCAACACCTTTAGTGTCTTTTTGTCTAAATCCTTAATCATAGGTTGGCCTTGGTCACATGCCTGTTTTCCCCTAGTTGTTGTAAGCCCTCTTTTGAGGCATAGTTGTAGTGCACCAACAGTGTGTGAATCTCTCATAGATGGAGATCAGTTTAGACATATGAAATCTTCAAGTATAGGGGGATTCCTTGATTGGACTAGATCTAAGGTTTGCTTGAAAGCCTAAAGAAGAAGAGATCAACAAGAGAAAAAAAGTAAAATCACTTTACAAGTTTTAGAAATTGTTTCTATAATCATTGTTGGAATTAACGACAAGTGTTGGAAAGTAATTCCAACCATCACTCATATCGCATTAATTGTAGTAACTGAAAGTGTAATTCAAGTTGGTGAAGACATGACCGAGGAGCTGGAAACACTTGGAAGCGTGTGCAAATTCTAGAAACCTTATGAAAGTTATCAAACCACCATCAAACTGCTATAAATGACTAGTTATATGATGTTTGAATGTAACAAGTTCTGGGCTCAAACTCTGTGATAGAATACAGTTTTTTTTTGTGTTATTCTGCTATGCGTACATTTTGGACAATCTCCCCTGTACTAAGATTTAAAGCGCCTTACTACAATAAAGAAATCATAAGGTTATGCAAAGCAACTTACTACAATAAAGAAATCATAAGGTTATGCCTATTATATTCTTCTTTTTCTGTAAATTTCAGAAATTCCAATAACCCTATCAACCCACTTGACTGCTCAGATTGAATCTGGACGTTGTCATTCTAAACAGGCTCTGGTTTTGTCTGTAGCGATCTTGATATCGAATTCAAATATCTACGGAGGGCTTTAGGCGAGCACCATTGGAGTTTCGAGTCATCGAACGAGCTTCCAATTGCTGGAACAAATGACTGGAGGCCTTGGTGGGAGAGGCAAGTTTTAAACGCTTGAACTGTTCAATTAGAACAATTGAAACTCGCTGAATTTCTTCCCTCTCTCTTCTATATGCATTTTTGTGATGGGTTGAATTTATCATAAAGTGGGCAGTGATCGCGTTGGCTGGTTCATGGGTAGGTAGATCTATCGCCGAGATAGTTTCGTAAGAACCATGAACGCTGACTTGTTCACGTATAAGAAGTCGATCTCTCATTAGTGTATAGGCATTGTGGTATGAGTCTAGGACTCTAACGGGTTTTCTTTGTCAACGAAATTTTTGTTATTTAACCTATAATAAGCGCAAGCAGGGATTAAATTTGAAGTGCAGGGTCCCATTTCGCTTTGAAGGGTTAGTAGATAGTGAGCCCTTCAATGCTGACATGCAAAAATAAATCATTCTTTTCATTTCAAAATGTAATAGTAAATTCATCCGTCATATTGTTTTTACTACTTTTTTATTAAATGTTACCAAAGTTGTAATTTAAAAAAAAAATCAAACGTAATCAAGATTTTATCTTAATTAAATTTTATAGATAAATTCATAAATTCCTAGAGCCAAGATTTTATCTTAATTAAATTTTATAGATAAATTCATAAATTCCTAGAGCCAAGATTTTATCTTAATTAAATTTTATAGATAAATTCATAAATTCCTAGAGCCAAGATTTTATCTTAATTAAATTTTATAGATAAATTCATAAATTCTTAGAACCAAAGAAAATATTTCAGGGTTAGAGGGTTACACGTTACAATTTATAATTCTTGAGGAAAAGAAAACAACTTACTTGAGCTAACTGTTATTGTGGAAGCAAGATAACTTAAAAAACATCCCTGAAGAAGAATGAACCCTCGCCCCAGTGACAACCATACCGCAAATGCCCAAATCAAACCAAACCCTAAAATTATATCCAAGATAAAAAAAACCTCTTAAAAGAAACTACAACAATAGAGTTTACCTCGAGTTGCCATGCCGAAATTACCAAGGTTGCCATGCAAAAAAAATTGAACCACCCAACTATACAAAATCCACCATTCCACATTAACATCAAGAAACTGCAGCTAGTGAACGATGAATGCAACATTAAATTGGCATTGTAATTTGCCAGTAGAGATCGAAATTTCCAATCTGTGACCTGTCCATTCAAATCTGAATTCAAATCTGTTCTCTCTGTATCCACCTTTGGACAGATTGAAATCAGTACTTTACTTTTAACTCCAGTTTAGGAATGGTCATAATGGAGAGCATGGTCTTCATCATCGTTGAGACGCGGGAATGAGCAGAGTGTGAAGTGGGTAATGCGTAGTGGGTGAGAGGAATGAATGACCCTGAGATTGAAAAGGTGGCCCGTGGGTACAACAGCCACACCGTGAAACCAAAACCACGACTCCCAGAGGACCAGCGGCCCAGTTCCATTCAAAGTTCACATAAATGCACCGAGCACTTGTTGGCAGCGATCAGACTGGGCAGGCCGATTGACAGTGACACCCTGGTCAGGCTGGTCCGTAACTGAGTCACCTCACGTCCAGACTTTACTGTGACCACCTACTCACTGAGCCCAAAGGGCTTCCACCCTGTCACTGCCAATTCGTCAATTACAACCCAGTTCCATTCCACATAAATGCAC